>CAIGQZ010011380.1:0-19355 GCA_903798205.1 Danio tinwini
CACACATCTCATCAAGGCATTTCTGCGCAGACTGAGGTTTTGCATACATGTGTGCAACTTGCTGTTCTAAATCAGTGTTTCCCAACTCTGTTCCTGAAGACACACCAACAGTACATATTTAGGATGTCTCCCTTATCTGACCCAATAACTTCAGGTTTTGGAGTCTCTTCTAATGTTCAGATGAGTTGATTAAGGTGTGTTTGATTAGGAAGAGGTTGAAAATGTGTACTGTTGGTGTGCCTTCAGGAACAGGGTTGGGAAACACTGCTCTAAACATCAAGCCTGGTAAGTTTTTCTCTAAAAGTGCAAATCACAAACATGCTGCATTGAAAAAATTATAAAACGCCTGAAACAAAGACGTTAAAGCTCTTGTAGCTGCATGACGCAAACAACACCAAGGTCAATGATACTCCTGCGATTCATTTACTGGGGAAACCTGTTTTAAATTAATTTACTGATGAAAACCTGTTTTGAATTCACCGCAACTTGAACCCATCTGCCAAATGAATTCATCTGAAGATGAATTTCTATGTTGTAGGGCTGCACAATATATCAGTTCAGCATGGATATCACAATGTTCATTCATTTATTTTCTTTCAACTTAGTCCCTTTATTCATCAGGGGTCACCACAACGGAATGAACCACCAACTTATCCAGCATAAGTTTTACGCAGTGGATGCCCTTCCAGCTGCAACCAAGTACTGGGAAACACCCATACACTCTCATTCACACACACTCATACACTACGGCCAATTCAATTAGTATTCAATTCACCTACAGCGCATGTTAAATGGAGCCATTACAAACTCTTACGAATAGTGTAAATGTTCAATTATATGTCTGTTTAAGGCCTGTGAATGTACAGTAGGATCTTAAGCAATGCACAAATACGCTTTATTGAAAATGTATTTACACACATAGAACATATTTTAGGAGCAGTAATCACAATACCGTGACATACACTCACCGGCCACTTTATTAGGTACACCTGTCCAACTGCTAGTTAACGCAAATTTCTAATCAGCCAATCACATGGCAGCAACTCAGTGCATTTAGGCATGTAGACATGGTCAAGATGACCTGCTGAAGTTTAAACCGAGCATCAGAATGGGAAAGAAAGGTGATTTAAGTGACTCTGAACGTGGCATGGTTGTTGGTGTCAGACGGGCTGGTCTGAGTATTTCAGAAACTGATGATCTACTGGGATTTTCACAAACAACCATCTCTAGGGTTTACAGAGAATGGTCCGAAAAGGGAAAATATCCAGTGAGCGGCAGTTTTGTGGGCCCAAATGCCTTTTTGATGCCAGAGGTTAGAGGAGAACGGCCAGACTGGTTCCAGCTGATAGAAAGGCAACAGTAACTCAAGTAACCACTCGTTACAACCGAGGTCTGCAGAAGAGCAGGAAACTGAGGCTACAATTCACTCAGGCTCACCAAAACTGCACAATAGAAGATTGGAGAAACGTTGCCTAGTCTCGATTTCTGCTGCAACATTCGGATGGTCAGGTCAGAATTTGGCATCAACAACAAGAAAGCATGGATCCATCCTGTCAATGCCACAGCCTACCTGAGTATTGTTGCTGACCACGTCCATCCCTTTATGACCACAGTGTACTCATCTTCTGATGGCTACTTCATGGATGTGCAGCCGACATATCTGCAGCAACTGTGTGATGTTATCATATCAATATGGAGCAAAATCTTTGGGGAACATTTCCAGTACCTTGTTGAATCTATGCTTTAAAGGATTAAGGCAGTTCTGAGGGCAAAAGGGAATCCAACCCGGTACTAGTAAGGTGTACCTAATAAAGTGGCCAGTGAGTGTATTTATCTAAGGTTATCACTGTCATAATCTTATAGCCCATGCTTCTTGTGGAATTAAAATCATGTCATATTTTTATTATAATAAATATATTGCAGAATAGAAGAATGCTGCAATGTAGATTTTTTTCCAAAATCGGGCAGCCCTGTTATGTTGCATCAAAAAAGCTCCATTGAAATACAGCGAGAGACATTTATTGGTCACCATGAGGCAGATTCATCCACTGTCACAGTCTGCAGAGCCAGATTTGGCTCAATCTCAGTCACCACAGGGAGAGATCCAGTTTCAGTCCATCTGAAGAGGCTTTCAAAGGGTAAACCTCCACTTCTGCGCTAACACACACACACACACACACAGAGATTTGTTTTTCTGAATTGTGAGGACATTTCATCGGTTTCCATTGTTTTTAGAGACCATTTTGAGGAATGTAAACAAAAACAATAGTCCCAGCGTATTTTCTGTTGTCCATTTTTAATTTCAACATAGGCTCATCTGAAAACATAGCCCTATTTACATTTCTGAAGATCACAAATTTTGTAGCGGGAGGTACGTATAGCTGCATTTCGTCTTTAAAAAGAACGATATGAGGCAGTATGACGCCGTTCCTTTTTGCGATACCAGCTGACCGCTTACCTACGTGTGGACTGCTTTTCCAGTGTTACCAGTTTGCCCAGTAGCTCGGCGCGTATGTCTGAGAATTTGAGATGCAGAGCGGAGTTGACTACGACGACGGGTTTAAGTCCAGCGAAGAACGGTTACAGAATCCAGGTAAAACAAAAGCAAAAGCCAAAAAATAAAACAAACAAGTAAATAACAGGGTGAGAATGTGGTAAAAATTTGAAAATGGGGTAAAAATCAGGTTGCTGCACGGGCTTTTCTTTTTCTGGATTGCTTTTTAAAACACTGTCAGTTGGGTTTAGGGAAGTGGGTGGGTGCTGGTTAATTGGTGCTTTTTAATTGGTTAATTGGTTAATTGGTTGGGGGATTGCTCGGTCAATCAGTCAGTCAGTAAATCAGTCAGTCGATAGCAGCCTCTGGTGGATTTATGTGAGAACAGCAGGTGCGAATGGCATTTTCAAGAGAAATTTGAGATCAGAAAAAATGTACACAGCGGCCTCTGGTGGATTTCCGCGAGAACAGCAGGCGCGAATGGCACTCGCGAGAGAAATTTGAGATCTGAAAAAATGTACACAGCGGCCTCTGGTGGATTTCCACGAGAACAGCAGGCACGAATGGCACTCGCGAGAGAATTTTGAGATCTCAAAAAGCGTACACAGTGACCTCGGATTTGTGAAAACAAAACTGCAAAAACACATAGCTCCTGGGACGTATTTGGTGCTCTCCAGAAATGTATATAGGGGTACGCAATCAGAATGAGCCTCGGTTGTTTAATTTCTATAGCTTCCAAGAATTCAAAAAGAGCCACATATTGATAAACTATGTTAAGATAGCTGTTTTAACATCAAGTTATGATTGAATTGCCTCTTGTTACAGTTATGAAATAGTTTGATAACAAGCAGGAAATGTTCATGGGCCAATGACTTCACCACATTGAAATGGTCTATACCAGGGGTGTCCAAACTCGGTCCTGAAGGGCCCGTGTCTTGCTGAGTTTAGCTCCAACTAGCTTCAACACACCTGCCAGGAGGTTTCTAGTATGTCTAGTAAGAGCTTGATAGGCTGGTTCAGGTGTGTTTGATTAGGGTTGGAGCTAGGGTTGGGTTGATAGACGATGCCATCTTAAAATAAACAAATACACACTCAGGCGGCGTTTACTGTAATACGTCTTAGTTTTAAAAAGGCATTTTAAAACGAAAACAGTCCACGTCCACACTGGCGTTTCACATAGCATTTCTGAAAAGCCCTCCTTCCACACTATACCGCTGAAAACGCACATCATGTGACCACACACACACACAAACACTCTGTCATACGCTGCAGTGTAGGCTATGCGCACTCTAGCAGTCACCCCAGAGAGCAGTGCACTTCAGACAGTTTATCAAGGATGTACCACTGGATGGCGTCTCATTACAGTTGTTAAACGTGATATTTAATTAATCTTGTCTCTAACAACTTTTCGGTCTTTTGAATTTATCAGGTAACGTGTCACAGTGTCAATACACTGCTTCAGTCTTTCACTTTCACGCTTGTACCAAGTTTGTCGACACCATTATAACGGCACAGATCACTCTGCCAATTCATGCCAGAGTCCTGCGGAAAAAGTGATTGACAGGTGGTAATTTGTGGGTAACTTATCTTTATTTATTTATGATTTGGTTATAGGCAAAATAAAGACCATGTGGGTCAGGTAGTTGAAATGGTAGGCTACAAATAATTATTCGTTATAAATTAAATAATAATTAATAAATAATTATATCACCGCCGCCTATGATGACGATGCCATCATTCATTGCGATGTTTCACATTAGACATCGTACGATGCCAAATTAGTCAACATGGCCCAACACTATTTGGAGCTACACACTCTAGGACACCGGCCCTCCAGGACTAAGTTTGGACACCCCTGGTCGCAGTTTTGCTATCATACAGAATTATTTGTTTAAGCCTTTTGTAAAACGGGGACCTCAGTAATGTCCTGGTCAAACTTAGGTTACAATAAGTTTTCATTAGTTAATGTTGGTTGATGTATGTACTAACATGAACTAGATATGAACAATGCTTGTATAGCATTTATTAACATTTACGAATGCATTATTACATCCAAATTCACGCATAACTGATTTCTTTTATCTTTGCCATGATGACAGCACATCATATTTGACTGGATATTTTCAAGATATTAGTTTTCCGCTTAAAATGACATTTAAAGGCTTAACTAGGTTAATTAGGGTAATAGGGCAAGCCATTATATAAGGATGGTTTGTTTTGTAGACAATCGAAAACAAATATTGCTTAAGAGGGCTAATAATTTTGACCTTAAAATAGTATAAAAAAAATTAAAACTGCTTTTATTCTAGCCGAAACCAAACAAATAAAACTTTCTCCAGAAGAAAAAATATTATAGGAAATACTGTGAAAAATTTCTTGCTCTGTTAAACATCATTTGGGAAATATCTGACATAGAAAAATAATCTTCAACTGCACATCACAAAACCAACTACACACACACACACACACACAACCATTTCATCTTCAGACACAACATCAAACTAAAGCCTTCAGAGTGCTTGCACACTGACACGTGCAGCTTATCAGCGATCACGTACCTGTACACACACACACACACACACACACACCTCTACAAACACACAGAAACCTTCTCTATCGCTCGTCTCTCCAGCCCACTTCATATTGTCTGCTTCTGTCAGCTGACGAGAGCAGGCGCCTGCTTCTGTTGCCAAGGGAACAGGCTTAAATCAAATGAAGCCAACAGGAACTGAGTGACATTCACATGCATCTGTGGCCACAGATGAGCAAACACACACACACACACACACACTGGTCTGGTACACAAACACAAAACTGATTCTGGCACATCAAAATAGGACACATGCTGAGGAAACATATAACACACACACAGATGTACACCAGCACCGTACATAATTCAACCACAACTCCAGTTTGGAAAAAAAAAACTTTATGGATTAAAAAGGAGCAGCTAATGTCTGTAAATCGCTGACTAAGGATGCTGAACAAAAACAAATGCACTGATTACTGTAGCAGTGTGCTATTACAAATACAGTGTGAAGATGGAAGGAGGTTAACATCTTAAAGGGTCAGTTCACACTGTAAATAATGCAGGGTTTCACACGATTCCTTCATGTCGTCCCAATGCAAGATTTTTGTACATTTTTTTATTTGCTTGTTTATTTAACAGGGACAATACAGGGACTAAGCCGAAAATAAAATAAATGAATGAATGAATAACTGAGGTTTGTGATACAACATTCACAGTGGAGCATTCAGTAAATCCTTATGTTCCACAGAGCGAAACAAATCCATCTCTATAGTTGAGTAGTGGAGGGGCTCTCAAACAATAATATAATTCGTATACTTTTCTTCGAATTTCGTTTGGTATAATTTTTATCTTAACTGTAATGTATCTTTTGTTGGTCAGTTATCTATAAACAAGAACAACGAATAACATTTGAGGTGAAGCGCTTGAGGTGAAGTTTGCTATATGCGCCAAAAAACACGAATTGCTTTGAGATTGTCAAGATTAATAATTTATTTAGGCAAGATTAATAATCTTGCCTAAATAAAATGTAAGTGAAATATTCACAGTTTCAGAGAAGCCTGCACTGTAAAAAAAAATCTGTAATTTCACGATTTATTTCCAGCAGCTGGGGTGCCGGAAAAAAAAACATAAAATAAAGGCTGTTAAATTACAGAAATTTACCGTAAATTAACGGACATTAAATTACAGAAAATTCCTTAAATTAAAATTTCTGGTAAATTTCTGTAATTCAAACTCTGTTATTTTACACTATATTTCTGTAATTTAACAGCCGTTATTTTCATGTTTTTTCCGTAAAATTACGGATTTTTTTACAGTGTATAATCACTAATTCACTATTAATGACAAAGTTGAATAAGCAGGAAATGCTTTTGTAATATATTCGCAGCACTGAACATGTTCCCATGTTTGGAGGCCCCGAACATGCTCTTAAATATCTACCAAATGCCTATTAACGATTGATTATTGCACAGAACAACAGTCAAACTGAATTTGCACTCAGTTGCACTCTGTTTGTCTGATAAAAAAATATATGCTATTGTTCGACTATTATTGATATTATTTACTTTCTGAATTATTGGCGTATCACTGTATGTCGTGTCTTCCCGTCTTATGTAGACTATAAAAAACATCTGTTGAGTTTCGTTTATTTACATTTATGAATTGCATTATGGGATCTTGATCTCTGCTCTGTCGACTTTTGATGTTGGAAATTTAACTCTACAGTTTAACAGCGTGATGTTTGACCAATGTGATGTACGAACATGTTTTTTGTGTGAACAGAAAGACAAACGAAGGGAAAATTCTGTGTTTTTAAAGGAAAAGGTATTAGTATGGACAGCACGACGGTCATGATATGACGTTAACACTCTGCGGAGCCTTTTTTAACATATTAATTGAACATATAGCCTGATCAAATAATCATTTAAAATATTTATTCATTTTCCTTCGGCTTAGTCTCTGATTTATCAGAGGTCACCACATTGGAATGAACTGCCAACTATTCCAGTACATGTTTTACACAGCAGATGCTCAGCCAGCTGCAACCCAGTACTGAGAAACACCCATACACTCTTAGATTCACACACACTCATACACTTCGGCCAATTTAGTTAATCCAATTCCCCTATAGCGCATGTGTTTGGACTGTTGGGGCAACCGGAGGAAACCCACGCCAACACGTGGAGAACATGCAAACTCCACAAAGAAATGCCAACTGGTACAGCCGGGACTTGAACCAGCAACCTTCTTGCTGTGAAGCGACAGTGCTAACCACTGAGCCGCCCCAATAATATTCACAATTATAAAGTACCTTCAGCTTTAGAGAACATTTTGTGAAATGGGAAGTATTGTAAGACTGTAAAAATATGCCATCTGCTCTGTCTTTATTACTCACAGATATTTACATAATATCAATTTGCAGGTCAGAGTTCACCAAACTTTGGATCCCTGTGAAATGCTAAACTTATTTACACAAGCGTATGTTCCTGGTCTGTCGCATTCACATATGAATGGAAGTGAATGAAACAAGTCGAATCAATGAAATGCAGATCAATACCACTCAGTTAAGCTGTTTATTTTTAAGCATGTGTTATCCTAAATTAAAACAATGTTAGTAATTAAGAACACTTCAAGAGGGAGTAATTAGCATAATAAATAAGCACACACTTAAGGTGCTAAGTGGTTTAAATTAGCTGTTCGTCTAAATTACAAATGATTTAGTTACAAGATAGAATAAACAGAGAAAATGCAATCTGTGTTCATAAAACCTAATGCTAATTAAAATGTAAATGCTAGTTATGGACACCTATAATGTCTGGTTAAACCAGGATAATGAACACAAGGTAAAGACAAAACAAGATTGCGAACACAAGGAGGAAGCTGTATGCATATTCATACATGAAATGCGATTGTTTATTTCTACAGGACAGCATTGAATGGAGATGCAAATGTAACCTTTTGCTTAAAGGGATAGTTCACCTAAAAAAATGAAAAATCTGTCATCATTTACTCATCCTTTACTTGTTTTAAACCTTTAGGAGTTTCTTTCCTCTGATAAACACTAAAGAGGATATTTTGAAGAAAGTTGGAAACCTATAATCATTGACTTTTATAGTTTGTTTTGTTTTTCAAGCCTAATTTCATGAGAAAACATAACTATTGTTTTACGTTAACTATAAATTTTAGGTTTTGTACAATAATTTGCACGAATTCAGAGTTCGGTCATACGAAAGCTATTTTTGAAAGAAGGCGTGGCACCAAAGCCCACCCCTAAACCCAACCGTCATTGGCTGATGAGCAAATCATACTTAAATGTACAAATGAGATTGTACAAATGAGCCACTAAATCAAAAAGTTCTAAATTGGTGTAAGATACTGTAGTTTTATCCTAATAAAGCCTGTTTCTTAAAGTTTTTTCCTTCACATTCGTCAAGTGAAGTTTTACAAACTAATTTCGAGAGGAGCAAGTGATATAATTGAGCACGACTGGATTCTCATCTGTAATAAGTAATAATCCAATCAGAGTGATCCAAGCTTACTATAAATGGATCGTTTTCTCCCTACTGTTTCATCTTCGTTTTGAAAGAATCCCCCCTTCCACCCCATCTCCTCCTTTTTCTCCCTTTTCTAAGAGGGGGGCCCTCGTGACCTACCTGATCTCGTGACCTACCTGATCCTACCTGATCCCCTTATATGCTTACTGAGCCTTGGGCTCAAGTATCTCCGAGCTCAGGGTTCTCTCCCGGGACAGCATGCCAAACCTGCTATAAACGCTAAGCATATCTAAGTGGGAACTCTTGAATTAGTGAAGTTTGTTCCTCGACACTGCCACTGGCTTGCTTGGTTTGGGACTTGTGGAGCTGCGCAGATGGATTTGCTCTTCAGTGTTTAGACTTTCATCAGTGAAAATTAAACAACACTGAACTAAACTGAGCTTCAACTCTGAAAACTGGACTGACACTGTTTCAATTTACTAGAACTTCTTTGTTAAGCTGCTTTGACAATCTACATTGTAAAAGCGCTATAGAAAAAAGGATAAAGTAAATAGTGAGTAATTTTTTTTTTAGGTGAACTGTCCCTTAAAATTTCCACCTCTCACAAGAAAAAAATGTTAATAAATAAATCTCCAGTCTAGAGCTTTAAAAAAATGGCAACAATTTTTTATACCGTGCTCAGATTTTCAAACTTACACCTGTAGGTTAGAGTTTAATAAACTCAAAACATTATGCGATAATTTTACCATGCTTTACAGTAGGGCTGCACTATAGATGAATTACCGGTTTGTAAACATTCAGGATGCGCGACCAGTGAGGTTGCAGAAAAGAAACGGGAGCGCTAGCATTTACAGCGAGGGAATGACATCCGATGCGGTACAGTTTGTTGTTGTCTTAGAGATGATTACATATTATATATATGAATTTACATAATGCTTTCAGCGTATTATACCAGCTTGTCAGCCAGTGATAAGCAGTTATTCTGCAAAATTAATGTTAAAGTGAGCGGCGTTCGTCTGACAGGTCCATTTGCGATAGCACCCTCCCAACGGATAAGACAAAATGGCCAAGCATCCAGCCTGAAATATACAACTATCTCATTGAAACTCCAAGTGATTTTACAAGAGAGAAGTCTTTGCATGCCTACAAGTCTTTGGATGCCTACAATTGTGTTCTGTGTGGTCATGTGCAAGAGATAATGTTCCCTGATTACCAGATTCAAAACTATGTATTGCTACTAAAAACCTGAGGTTATGCCTAGCCAAAGACAAGGAAAAAGAGACGGAGCTATACAGGGCCTGTATAATCATCAACAAGCAAAACAACTGCATTCTGACAGTGAACTGCACCTGTACAGCAGGGTATGTGAACTTACATGTTTACATTTCATTCTAAGCATTCAGTGTCCGCAGTTTAATTCACCATATTTAACTGTTTTTGCTGAAATCATTGCTGCAATCAAAAATGAGTAATGTGTATGATTCAGCATAGCGTGAACTTGCCTGATATAAAATGAGAACTGCAGAGTCCAGCATTTTTAATTAGGTCCTCACTCCATTCAGCTCTTATGATGGCTGTTAGCCAAAGACGTCTGCAGTTGGCATTAAAGCAGTGTGGTGTACGGTAAAATTTAATTTCATTCGAATTTGGCATCCTACCGCACAACACGACATGTTTGCTATTGTAACCTGTCTTTTTTGCAACCGGTATGCATGGTTGAACCCATGTGATGTAGGTTGGTAATTCCCCCATAGTTTCAGCATCAATATCTCAATGTGATCATTCGCAAACATATGCAGTCACATCGCAGAACATATGCAATGTTGAGTTTGTATTATAATTTATCATTTGCATGTGTTTTTGATGCCTGTAATTGTATAATGATTTTGAAAGCATTCAGGTATACAAAATTGTACCATTTGTGACCTTAACTATGATTAATTGAATTGAATTTATCATCCTGTTACTGTACTTTAATAGTGTTAAAGTACAGTAAATGGAAAATGATAAAACACTTTATTTCAATGTTTATAGATTGTTATGCATGAAAATACTCACAACACATGCAAATACAAAAATGTACTGCAAGTAGCACAGACCACAACAAAAATGTGTCGGGGGACCATAAAAAGCTTATAGACTGTCTATTAGATTTTATGGAGATGCAAATAGTAAACATTAATACATCAATCTCTGACTAAACACGTGCATGAAAATACAACACATGCAAATACAGAAATGCACAGCAAATAGCACAGAAAACAACGAAAATGAGTTGAGGGACCCCAAAATTTTATGGAGATGTAAAGTTTATTTAGAAATTTTCGAGAGGATCACGTGATTATGATTG
Organism: Danio tinwini; assembly: GCA_903798205.1. Classification (NCBI taxonomy): domain Eukaryota; kingdom Metazoa; phylum Chordata; class Actinopteri; order Cypriniformes; family Danionidae; genus Danio; species Danio tinwini. The sequence goes on from CAIGQZ010011380.1 coordinate 10,869, forward strand.
CTTGTGGCCAGTCCCGCATTATCCAATTTACGATTCACTAATCAGACGATTCCTAAGCCTCTATAAATACCCTAAGTTCCATATGACAGCCATCTTCGTTTTGAAGAATCCCCCCTTCCACTGCTACTCCTCCTCCTTTCCTAGATGGGTGGCATGGTGGCCCAGTGGTTAGTACTGTTGCCTCACAGCAAGGACGTCACTGGCTCTAGTCCTTACAAAGTCAGCCAACGTTTCTGTGCGGAGTTTACACATTCTCCCCGTGCTCACATAGGTTTCCCCCGGGTTCCCCGGTTTCCTCCCACCATCCAAATACATGCTTAAACTAATTTAAATCGGCACCATAGACATGCTCCTAGTAAGTAGTTATCTCTTAAGAGCAATCACTATCTGTTTATTAGCTACTACAGCAGGGGAGTTCTCGAGATCTACCTGAGCTCAAACTCCCCTCTCGCCTTGCAATGGGAGGGAGCCTCAGGCACGAGGATCTTATGAGCTCAGGGCTCTCTCCCAGGACAGCATATCATTTTATATCTATGCCATGATTTATACAATCATTTTACAGCTCCATGCTTAGGTTACACTGTAAGCATACAAGAAGAGTACAATTGGGATCCTCAGTGAAAACACAGAATATATTGTTTACTTCTACAGGACAGCATTCAGATTAAATGGAGATGCAAATGTAAACTTTTGCCTAATATTTCCACTTCTTCAATAAAAAAATCCATTAAAAATCTCCAATTTAGAGCTTCAAAAAAAAAAAAAGCCAACCATTTCTCAAACTGTGCTCAGATTTCCAAACTTACACCTACTAATCAGAGTTTGATATGCTTTATACAGTCATTTGACTGTATGTCAGTTGACTCTTTGTCAGTATTGTACACCAATATGCTCCTTTAACAAAACACAGCATAGGCATAGAAGTGTACAATTGGGATCCTCAGTGAAAACACAGAATATAATGTTTATTTCTACAGGGCAGCATTCCGATTGAATGGAGATCCAAATGTAAACTTATGCCTAATATTTCCACTTCTCCAATAAAAAATCCATTAAGAATTTCCAATTTAGAGCTTAAAAAATATGCCAGCAATTTCTCAAACTGTGCTCAAATTTCCAAACTTACACCTGTTAGAGTTTGATATGCTTTATATGTTCATTTGACAGTATGTCAGTTGACTCTTTGTCAGTACTGTACACCAATATGCTCCTTTATCGAAACACATTATAAGCCTAGAACAGTACAATCGGTATCCTTGCTAAAACACAGAATATATTATTTATTTCTACAGGACAGCATTTAGATTAAATGGAGATCGAAATGTAAACTTTTCCCTAATATTTCCAATTCTCCATAAACCTCCAATCTATAGCTTTACAGTATGCCAACAATTCTCAAACAGTGCTCAGATTTCCAAACGTACACCAGCTAGTCAGAGTTTGATATGCTTTATATGTTCATTTGACAGTATGTCAGTTGACTCTTTGTCAATACTGTACACCAATATGCTTCTTTATCAAAACACATCATAAGCCTAGAGCAGTAAAATCGGTATCCTTGCTAAAAACAGATAATATATTATTTTATTTCTACAGGACAGCATTTAGATTAAATGGACATCCAAATGTAAACTTATCTCTAATATTTCCAATTCTCCATAAACAAATCTCCAATCTATAGCTTTACAATATGCCAACAATTCTCAAACAGTGCTCAGATTTCCAAACTTACACCTGCTAGTTAGAGTTTGATATGCTTTTTTTCGTTCATTTGACTGTATGTCAGTTGACTCTTTGTCAGTATTGTACACCAATATGCTCCTTTAACAAAACACAGCATAGGCATAGAAGTGTACAACTGGGATCCTCACTGAAAACACAGTATATATTGTTTACTTCAACAGGGCAGCATTCAGATTGAATGGAGATCCAAATGTAAACTTATCCCTAATATTTCCACTTCTCCATGAAGAAATCTCCAATCTATAGCTTTAAAATATGCCAACAATTCTCAAACTGTGCTCAGATTTCCAAACTTACACCTGCTAGTTAGAGTTTTATATCTATGCCATGATTTCATTTTACAGCTTCATGCTTAGGTTACACTGTCAGCATTGTACACCAATATGCTCCTTTACCAAAACACATCATAAGCCTAGAAGAGTACAATTGGGATCCTCACTGAAAACACAGTATATATTGTTTACTTCAACAGGACAGCATTCAGATTGAACGGAGATCCAAATGTAAACTTATCCCTAATATTTCCACTTCTCCAATTAAATAACCCATTAAAAATCTCCCATTTAGAGCTTCAAAAAATATGCCAACCATTTCTCAAACTGTGCTCAGATTTCCAAACTTACACCTGCTAATCAGAGTTTGATATGCTTTATATGTTCATTTTACAGTATGTCAGTTGACTCTTTGTCGGCATTGTACACCAATATGCTTCTTGACCAAAACACATCATAAGCCTAGAGCAGTACAATTGGGATCCTCACTGAAAACACAGTACAGTCTTTAATAATCGTACATCCATAGACCAGTGCACCATTTCCATCTCAGCCCACACAAAAGCAGGCACTGCGCTAATTTCTCTCTCTCTCTCTCTCTTTGTACCTTCTGACTCTCGCTCAATCATTGGACACCGCGGGTCTGTGAGGTGGGGAGTGAGGTCATAGTAGTGTTTTGGAGGAGCACGCAAGGTGGGAGTCGATCCGAAGACAACGAGAGAGCGTTAAAGTGTAAGAACAGACACCAGCACAGAAAAATAAAGCACCAGCCAATGTTACATAAACCATTGGGAAAGCTCTGCCAGCAGCACGACATGGGCAAAGAGGCACATGCCGTCAGGAGCAGTGGGATGTGTCTCACCTCCACACACACACACACACACAGAGCGAACCGCGAACTGCAGTTAGATGACAAATCACATGTGAGCTTTCGCTTGTAGCCGACCTTTCATTCTTTGGCTCCCACACACAGATACGTCCTTCCCTCTATAATTTAATGGACCGCTCTCACTTTTCTTTTTCCTTCATTTCCGGTGCATTTCTTTGTAAGCCATCATTAACATCATCATCATCCTCTGCCTCCTTCTCATCGACAGCAGGGTCAGAAATTAACCAGGGCTCGGGGCCAAGATGACAGGGATATTGGCTAAAAATGCCATAGACGTTATGTCACTGAGCTGTCCTTTTTAACTGCTATTAAACATCATATAATAATAATGATCATAATCATAATAATATTATTATTATAGCTACTGGATCAGAGACAGTAGTGCTGTCAAATTCTGATTGTTTCTTAGCACTCCCACACTCATTAACACTCAAAAATTAGGGTTCTTATAACCCAATGTGTTGGGGCAAATATTTGATAACCCAACTGTTGGGTTAAAATGTTTTATTTAAATTAAAATTTTTAAAAATGTATTTGTTTTTGTTCTTTGTGGAACCGTCAATACCAATTTATTTTAATAGCATTGCACTCTAGAAAACGATGTGTTGTTATAACTCAATGTTGGCTCAAATATGGACAAACCCAACATTGGGTTATGACAACTCAGTGGTTTTTATAGAGTGCAATGCTATTAAAAATAAATTGGTATTGATTGTTTTATGAAGATCCTTTAGTATCTAGAAAACTTTAAGGGTTCTATATTAACGATCTAGGCGCAAAGTCTAAAGTGCATGGCACAAAAGCATTAAGAGCATGTCCGAATCAACTTTTATTATTTTAGGGATGGAAAAATACAATCTGCGCCCCGGCGCATGGTCTAACAAGGTTGTGCTTATTCTCTTAATGAGTAATGGGTGTGTTTTGAGCATAACATGCATTAAACCAATCAGAGTCTCATCTCCCATTCCCTTTAAGAGTCAGTTGCGTCGCACCATGGTGCATTTGCTATTTAAATGGCAGACTTTGTAAGTAGAAAAACAGAACGCTTTACTAGCGAGCAGTTAAACAGAGCATCTGCAGCGTGAGGATGAAGAACGAGCCTCCTCCATTTGGCCTCTTTACTTTCTCTTTACTCCTTTGGTGGGTAAGGAAACTCCACTGAAGACATCCATCAGCCTACTTATTTAGTTTAGTTTGTTAAGCTCAAAGATTTGTTTCAAAACTACTTCTAAATTCAGTTCTGATTTCCAACAAATGTATAAATTAACAATAATAATGAAGTGTGTAGTTATATCCAAACACACGTCTTGTTCTTAAACCCCATATGATGATGCAGACGTCTCAAAAACATGACAGGTGCACAAATCTAAACTTGTTTTTATTAAAACTAATATAAATATGCATATAATAAAGAATACTGCTAATAATAATATAATACTAATGCAGATTGTCATAAATAAACTGAAAAAAAAAACCTGAGATGAGGCATGGAGGCAGTGGTTTTTAGATTTGTGTAGAAAATAATAATTTTTCTAACATTTTAATCCTTTGTTTTCATTTGTAAAGATTGTAAATGTTGCTGTACATCCTGTGTGTATTAAGCAATGTGTAAGCGTTTATACACACATAGGCGCAAAAGTAACAAGCTCTGTGTCGGACTTCAGACCTTCTTTCAGCTGGTGGCGCAAAACATGAAAATTAGGGTTGCGCTGGTCTGAAAATAGCAACAAATCACGTCAAACACGTCTTGCACCTTATTGCGCCAGGTGTATGATAGGGCCCTAGGAGTTCTTCACAGAAGAAATAGATCTTTAATTATCTTTTTAGGATCACTTATTGTTGAGAAACCAAGACAGCACTTTTATTAAGTCTTTTATTTTAGTACAAAACTGTTCGATTCGTTGTGCATGTAATAAAAATGGCACATACTATGTGTTTGATCAGTACTGTTTGACATAAACACAATTTCTGACTTCATAAAAAAATCTTAAATATTTAAGGGGGCAATTATTTCTCCTGATAAAAAGCTAATTTCTGACACTGCACCACAGAGGTATGAGCTGCAGCTTCATACACTCTTGAGGCGTCCTCGCGCTATTGTTTAATTGTTGTACAGATTGTACACACACGCACCTCTTTGACAGGTGCTTTTACAGCGAGTCCCATCAAACAAGAAGTTCAACTTTACAATAATAATTCAATAAATAAATAAAACGCGTTATGTTCGCTTCCTCTGCGTATCTGAACGCAACAATACGCTTAATTCAAACACACACTCCTGTTATCAATGCAAACATGAATTTAGTATCAAACACGAGCTCGGATGAGAGAGGAAGAACAATGAAGTAGCTCCACATGATGGAGATGCTCAGGAACAGAACGCTCCCTTAATGATCAGCAGCAAACAACAGCCTGGCGGAGAAAAGCGTCAAAGTTTCGGCGCTCGCTCGCGCCCACATTATAATCCCGCGCGCTCCTGCTGTCCTCGTGCACGGCTTACCTTTGTGGTCACTATGCAGAGGCAGTCCATGGCAGAGAGAAGACAGGTGGAGATGTATCCAAACCCCCGTTCCCCCCTCACCCCTCTCTCCCTCCAGCTTCTCTCCTTCTCTCTTTCTCTCTCTCAGCGCCCGCCGTTCTTCCCTCTTTTCTTCAGTGTTTCTCTTTTGACTGACTTCAGCATTGAGGAGAAGCGAGTATGGATGGAGGGAGGGAGGGGGGAAACGTAAAGAGAAGGAGGAGGAGAAAGGAGGGAGGGAACACTGGAGCTCCGGATTCAGAGGAAAGGATGAGGAGAGGGACGCGCGCAGTGTTCCTGTCGATGGAAGACACACACACGCACAAACACAAGCACACAAAGACCAAACGGAGAGATGGAGGAGCAAATGAAAGGAGAGATGAGCTGGGGAGGATGAGTGTAGAGACAAGAGGGGGAGAAAAGAAAGAGGGAACGGACTGAAGCGCCAGAAGATGTAGAGAGAGAGAGAGAGCGTGCGCGCGCGCGCGCGGAGGGAGGGAGGGACGTCAAATGATGGAAGGGGAGGATGTGAGAGGATGAGAGTTAAACAGAGAGATTACTCGAGGAAAAAGCGAAGAACTGCAATAGTGCTACTCGTGGCTCTTGTTTGCTGGAGTTGTCTGTGTGTACAGTCAGCAGCTGTGGCTTCATAGAGCGCAGTGGAATCCGCGTTCCAATGGAACACCAGAGTACTGCACCCGCACTGTATACTGCATACTTAAAAAGGTAGTGCGCGAACAACAGTATGCATCGATAAACCTGTGTGTGTGTGTGTGTGTGTGTGTGTGTGTGTGTGTGTGTGTGTGTGTGTGTGTGCGCGTGTGCGTGTGTGCGTGTGTGTGGAATCCGCAGAGGATTTGTACCCGCAACATACACTCTGGGTTGTAAGCCAAGGTTGGGTCAAATATGGACAAACACAATTGTTGGGTAAAAGGTGTGATTTTAATTCCTGAAAAATAAATAAATACCCCAATGTTGGGTTTGTCCATTGACCCAATGTAATGACAACCCAGCATTATTTAGAGTGTACCGAATAATACACTGTTCAAAATCATGTGTCCAACTGCCAGGGTTATGATATGGATATATCATTTAAAAAAGTAAAAAAAATAAAGACATTATTATGACATTTTTTTCGTTTTATTTTCCTTCAGCTTGGTCCGTTTATTAATCAGGGGTCACCACAGCGGAATAACTGCCAGCTTATCCAGCATATGTTTAACACAGCGAATGCCCTTCCAGCTGCAACCTAGTACTGCGAACTGTGGGGAAAACCGGAGCACCCAGAGGTAACCCAACATGGGGAGAACATGCAAACTCCACAAAGAAATGCCAACTGGTCCAGCTGGGATTCGAACCAGTGACCGTGCTGTAAGGTGACAGTTCTAACCACTGAGCCACCGTTATTATGACATTTGAAATAAAAAAAAGGGAATATCAATATATCTGAATTCATTGATCTGAATACCGAGAGGGCATGGGTTGCGCGTCATATCTGAAGTACGGAAAGGGATGCGGCGGAAAGGGGTTTGCAACGTATTTGAGGACCGGGTGGGAGACGCGAGATTATCTTCCGGGAGATTATTGTTCGTTTGCGCGCATCCGGAAGTCTCTATGCATTTGCGGGAGACTTCTGGAAATTCCGGTAGACTTGGGATGCCTGAGTAGGTGACCTGCCAAAATGCTAACCGGTTAGCATAATATCTTTGAAACACAGTCCCGCCCCTGTCGTCCAAAGCCACGCCTCCTGAAATCGTGAACGCGCACATTAAAGATTACAGCAGACAACTCACTAGACAATGCCATTCGCCTGTTAGAAACTGTATAGTATTAAAGGCCCGTTCACACTGGGATGATTTTTGCTCGTGTTTTTCGTTGACGTTTAACACCTCGAGACTAAATAAAGGGTGCCAATGTGAACGTGCACACCAACACGCAAAACGCCAGGCGTAAAAGCGTCATTTTTAAAGAAACGCCTCATGCTCGGTTTTTTTTCGTCAAAACCTTCTCCACCAATCAGATTGGCACTTTTGTTCACGTGCACGGAGCTGCTGAAGTTACAGTAAACAGCACTTGGAGGCGCTCAAGCGCAAAACTGTCAATGCGAGCGCACATTGAAGAAGATGTCCAGAGGCGATATGAACGTGGAGCTGCTTATTGCACTGGTTAACAATAATCATTTCTTCAACGCTGGAGCTGCTACTTGAACCATCCATGCTTGTTCGAATCGCCAGTCACTTTAACAACAACAAAGTGCATAGAATCACTGATTCAAAGCTCTTTGACAACAAGCGTGTCAACTTTCTGTCCTTTTCTTCTGTGTTACAAGCGGGTGTCAGAAGCTTAACGTCAAGGAGTGATTCTGCATACTCTTCTGCTTGACTCCAGTGAAAATCGTTTGGATTTGAATGTGGAAAAACGTCTTGAAAAACGCTATAGGAAACGACTGAATTAGCTGGTCCATTGTGCGCGAGTGTTGCTGTCCATTTTGTTATAATTGTAATATACAGAATAACATTGTGGTATTCATGATTTGTAAAGTAATATGCCTACAGCTCTGGCTAACTTAAAACTGCGATCACAAGTTTCTCCTCCATCATTAAAAAAATATCCGTCTTCCTGACAACACAAATACTGCAGGCACCTCAACAGAAACCCTGCTCTGCTTTCATTGATTGAAGAATGAAAAAGACGTAACAAACTATTCCTCTCATGGTTGAGTTTTATTTCAACCGCGAGCACACAGCACGAAACAGCATAACGTGAGGCGCGCAAAACAGTTAATAAACCATTAAAAAATGCCCAAAAAGCATGTACGATGATTGGCCCCTTATGCAGCCAAACTTTAAAAACATATTCAGCATCCCTAGTGGCTGAACAACACTTTCGTGCATATAACCCATTCTTGCGTGAAGCTAAAGTGAAGTTTATTTATAAACTAATTTCGAGAGGATCACGTGATTATGATTGAACACAGCTGGTCATGCATTAACCATGTATGACCAACCAATCAGACGATTTCTAACCCTCTATAAAGAGCCAGGGTTTCTTACTACAGTCATCTT
>CAIGQZ010011383.1:0-11489 GCA_903798205.1 Danio tinwini
TTCGTGATGTTTTTCATATGGTGTAATAGCTGCAAACAACTCTGAACTTTGCTGTTGCTTGCTACTAGATTGGGTGTCACTGGCAATACTTTTACTTGACTTTTAGCAAAATGCTCCTCATATAGCTGGCTATGGTGCTTTTTTAGGTGCTGGTTGTTGCATTTCCTTGTGCTGTGGCAACAATTCTGCAACAGCTCTTACAAATTACCTGTTTTTGTTCGGTGTCTGTGACTTTGAAACCAAGATATTCTCATTATTTTACTTTGATACTAATTCGTCTATTATTGCTTCTGAAGTGGCAGACGCTATCATCCCACTCGTTCTGACTTTCCTGTTTGTTTGTTTTTATTGTGAGCATTCTGCATAGTTCGGTTGCTCAATTTTGACTGGGCAGAATGAAAGTGTGCTCACTTAATTGGCTAGTAAGACTGTCACACACAGACAGCAGTCACGCATTTGATCTGGGTGTTGGAAATTAAATAATATACGTTTCATATCGCAGCCTCTTGCGATTTTAACTAATCGCAACATTTCAAATTGGGGTTGTAATTCGATTGCGATTAATTACACAGCCCTACACTCCAGGTAGGTTGCAGTTGTTTAATATGGCAGCACTGGTGGATAATGGGTTCCTGGTAGCTTCATGTTTGATTCTACTCAAATCTTTGTCATGAGTTCATATCTTCTCGACATGTTTTTTGCGACCCTGTTCACTATACTACAAAACGTTGGATGGTTCTGTGACACATCCTAATATCTTAGTTATTTCCAGAGTGCTGCATCCCTATGAAAGACCTGTGACATTTCAGAGTCAGTTAAATCTCTTTTTTGGCCCCTTTCTCATTAGGAGAAGAAACTTCCTAAAGCCGCCTTTCCATTGCACACGACAAGCGACAGACTGGAAGTCATTAATTTTCAATGGAGAGTAGTCCGGGAGCTGCGTGGAGTTCCGATCATCTTCATATGCAAAAAATCCGGATTTGATTTGAGCTGTTTGATATATATATTAAATATTTGATCCATTAAAATATTTGATCTCCTGTGACTAGACCATATGCCACTGCTCGACCGGATGTGATGTATTCCAGTGTTGTCCAAGCAGATCCAATGAGCACAAGATGAGAAATAGTATTTTTTTTCATCATTTTTGGAATCAGAAAAAGTCTATATTAAAAAACATTTCTATTCATAAATGAGTAATAAAATGTATATTTTTTATATTGGCTCCACATTCCCTCCAAATTTTTTAGCGCTCCTGAATTCCTAGAATTTATTCAACCGTAGTGAACGAACAGAAAATAAAGGCTCTTGATTTAGTACTTTATTTCTGACACCGTGAGAATCCAGCTTCTCTCCCATAGTGCGCAACAAAACTGAAAATTCTGTGCGACTGCCACAGGAGGGCGTATTTTGACAGTAGTGTCCGAATGTCGTGTGTAGTGGAAAGGTGGCTTAATAATTATGCGCACTTTGATATCAGGCGTCTCCTTTTGCCACACCCTTCATCGTTACATAAATACACATCACCTTATATGCATTAAATACAAAAAGTATTCAGGTTTATACAGCTTGAAGTTGGAAATTATGGATAAAATGATGATATGGTCAAAATAATCACTTGCCTAATAATTGTGCACACAATGTATGTGTTAATTTTTAATCTATAAAAATCCTGTTACTAGGGCTGTGCTGTATGGGCAAAATAAACCTATCACAATTTTCTTGAACAATATTGCAGTTTCGATTTTAATCACGATTTTGTCACTGACAAACTGAATCTGTGTTTACAGTGTGAATCTAAAACATATTTCAAAAGAAAAACAAGATCTTTATGAAAGGACTGTAACATGTCTCTAAAACAGACATAAAATAAAATAAAACACCTAGTAAAGCTGTAACAATTTGTCTTTAGAACAGACCTATGGAAAAACAAATGTGTGTGTGCGCGAGCGCGTGCCTCACTTCCTTTAGCATTTTCAACGTGCTTTGCGATCGCTCCTTTTGTCGTGCACCTCCATTGGAATTAATGGACTCATTTATATTTATCAATTCATACCAAAAGAGATGATTCTGAAACTTGTTTAGTGCAGTGTGCACGAATATCGAATGTAACACCGTCTTTCAGTCGCTGTGGGACAGGCTGTTTTTCTGGCAGAATTTGCCAATGAGCGTTCCAGGGAAGACCTCCCAGTTCCATCTCCTGAATCCCCAGATTATCCGTGAGATGGCGTTGGATCTGCTTAATTATCCAAAGCCTAAAAAGCGGCTCTGGAGCTGGGACCTGGTCAGTTCTTTTTTGCTCTGTTTTATTGGCTAAAGCCCCCAGTCAGATCACAAGTTTTTTTAATGTGTGTGCGCGCGTGCCGTCAAACTCAAGCAAGGCTCCAATGTTCTGCTTGGCCGAATATCAGAAGTAGTTGCGTGTGTGTTCACAGATTTGTTTTGTCATGCATAGATCATAGACCTCTTTGTGATGCTTCTGTAATATAAAGGCAGTTCACATATCGTGTCTTTTGTACGCACAAATCCATTAATTCCAATGTAGGCGCATGGATTGCATGCACATATTGAGAGCGGCATTGGCACGTATACCAGGTGCACCCAGTTGAAAACATCTTTTTTTTTAGACAAACTTGAAATGTAACTTTTTGTAAAACTTTTATTTAAGAATACCGCACCCTAAGTCACATAACAAGGACTGAGCGATCATACTTTGTACTTCATACTTTTATCATACTTTGTATGGAATACACACATTTCGGTTACCTTGGACAAACACGAAACGCCCAAACACCCAGTGCTTTTTAATTTTCTCCATACATAAAACCTGTACCGGAACTGCAGCAATGTTTTGTACGGTTGTAATCCTCTGAGAAAACGGTTGATGGTCACCGAGCAACGACAAAGGAGCGATCGCAAAGCACGTTGAAAATGCTAAAGGAAGTGACGTGCTCACACTTTCCATGCACTTTTAGACGCAATATATGACTGATTTAAAAATTACCTGGTTCTGCTTTACATCAGCTTTCCTGTATCCAAAGTAACTTAATCCCACACCACAGATGTTGACTTTTTGGCACCAAGTCAAAGGTTATTCAGTCTCCTGTTCTCGCTGCATTATGATTGGTTCAAATACCATACTAGGGGGGAAAATTGTGCTGTATGGCAATTTTAGAAATCATGCATGTCCAAATCGCGATGTGGATATTATATTAATTACACCATGGATTGAGCTAAAAATTGTCTTTAATGTTTTACTGAAGAAAAAGTCATCTACATCTTTGACTTGTGAAAACTAGCAGGACATTTTCATCTTTGCATGAACTATCCCTTTAACATGTTTTTGCGCTACTTATTTTGTCCACAAGATGTCAACACTGAACCATTCTTTCACTTGGAAAAGAAATTAAAACAAGAACAGAATACTGAATTAAGCAAATAGGTTTGTGTTGGCAAGTGCATGTATGAGGACATTACAAGATGTCTACAAATCTTACAAAGGCATTAACTATTAACTTATAATGATAATGCTCTTTAAAGTGCCTATGACTGGGCACATGTGCATTGTAAAGGTGTGAATGCTTTACTCTCTATTAGGGTGAGAGTTTCACAAATGTTTGATTGCACATGTTCGAGAGCGCAGAGGAATCTTCTAGGCTATTTCTGTGCAGACTGAACAGTGGTCCTCTTCAAGACTTCAGTGCAGATGTTGGGAACCGCACCACTATCAGAATGAGCTACCCTGAAAGCTGCCCGAAGGTCTGGGAAGATACGGATCCAGACCTCAAATATGTGGCTGTGATATTCAAGTCTGTAGACTTCCACTGGCTTCGTGCGATGATCAGCAGGACATCAGTTGTGAGTGCTCATTTATATTTATCGATTCATACCAAAAGAGATGATTCTGAAACTTGTTTAGTGCAGTGTGCACGAAAATCAAATGTAACATCGTCTTTCAGTCGCTGTGGGACAGGCTGTTTTTCTGGCAGAATGTGCCAATGAGCGTTCCAGTCAAGACCTCCCAGTTCCATCTCCTGAATCCCCAGATTGTCCGTGAGATGGCGTTGGATCTGCTTAATTATCCAAAGCCTAAAAAGCGGCTCTGGAGCTGGGACCAGGTCAGTTCCTTTTTGCTCTGTTTTATTGGCTAAAGCCCCAGTCAGATCACATGATTTTTATTGTCGATTACCAAAGTCTCTGTGTCAGATTATGCATGTTTTGTTTTTTTTCCCCTCTTGATAAAATCTTGACTTGTCATGGGTAACAAATGTGCCAGACTACACGTTTCCTCACGATTAGTCATACCATGATGTATAGAGGTGTGAACCTACACTGGTCTCACGGTTTGGTTCTGTTACGATTATCATGCCATCGATTCGGTTCAATTCGATATCTCGGTGCATCACGGTGCATTGACGATGCTTTCCATTCATAATAAAAAAAAAATTCACAACACAATTTATTTTTTACTTAATCTATAAATATATGAAATATTTATTTACTATTTGTAATACAATTTTGTCCTTTTATACAAGCAGTAAAATATATAAACTGTAGCTTTAAATTGACCTGCTCAAAGAAAACACTTGTTTTGAATGTATCAAACAAAACTCCAGAACATGCACAGAAGACAGCATGAGCATTTTTAGCAAATAAACTAATGTAAATATTATCCTGCTTGCTTTTTGAGCGATGTCAAACGAGGTCTTACACCGCCGAAGGGCAGCCGAGCTTGGGCCAATTACTACCTGCTATCTGGGTGGTCATTTTAATGTATCTTTTGTTGGCCAGTTATCTACATCAGGGGTTCAGAACCTTTTTCACTGCGTAGCCCACTTCTTTCTCTGATCAATTTTTGAAGGCCCATCTGTCTGACATTTGCTCTATAATGTTTGTTTGAAATGCTCATTTAAACCTTTAAATATTATATTATATTATATTATATTATATTATATTATATTATATTATATTATATTATATTATATTATATTATAACAAATCGTCACCTTAGAATTATAAGGTTCTATCTGACAATTTTGTCAAAATTGAGTTATTGACATCATTATTATTAAATGACAACTTATTTATATTATGGGATTTTTTATAAGTTGTTTACATGTTAAGACTTTTTATTTAAAAAACAAATGTTACACACATTGTTTGCTATGGAATGCAAAAAGTTTGAAGCTCAATATCTCACAATCATTCAGAACACAGATAGAAACGGCAGAAATTGTGCCGAAATCATGACACATCTGTATGATCTGACCGGGGCTTAAGAGAGACATTTTAATTCATTTCTCACAAATGGTTTTTCCTTTCTAGAATATCCCTACATTAGGGGTTACAGCTCTCAACCTGGCAACATACATATGTGACGAGGTCAGCCTAGCAGGCTTTGGCTATAACCTCAGCCAGAAAGAGGTTCCTCTTCATTACTATGACAGCGTTCCCATGACAACCATTTTAAAGGAAGCCATGCATAATGTACAGAAAGAGACTGATTTTCTTAAACGTTTGGTAACCTCAGGCAGTATTACGGACCTCACAGGTGGGATACACTGCAGCTTCTGTTGAAACCAAATGAGCCCTGCATTACCAAATACAATTGTGGGCCAGATTTTCACAGGAGCATGAAATTATTGGAGTTTTTAAAAAACTTTTATTATGAAACACTGCTAATGCAGCACTACTGAGTATTTTGCTAATCCTGAAACTGTGATGATGCTGTGGTGTTTATAAAATGTAGTCAAGTTTTAATTTGAATTTTAAAGGAATAGTTCACCCAAAATGAATAGCTACTTCCTATTAACTCTCCCTCAAGTGGTTCCAAACCTTTAAGAGTTTCTTATATCTACTGAACACTAAAGAATAAAGAATGTTGGTATAGCCATAGACATCCATACTAAATAACTAAACAGAACAGACGGAGGGTGAGTAAATGATGACAGAGTATTCATTTTTGGGTGAACTATCTAATTTAAGTCTTTAGTTTTAAAATATTCTTTGCCAAATCAAAGATTTTAATCATATCCTACTGCTTTTTTAAATCGTAACATGCCAAATTTAGCTACTTGTCAATGACAGTAATGCAATAAGTCAATGCAATATGTGTATTGTCTCAACAGATGAAGCAGTTAATCATACACCGAAGAGCTAAATGATTATAAACTGCTCAGTTTTTTTGTGTGACCTTCATGTGTGGTTATAAAGGTATGTATAATTTGTGTCGTGCATCCAGATTGATAAAGGTCAGATTTCTTCGTCGAGGTGTTCAAAAAATGAGCATCTTCTAAAAGTTTTTTAAAAGAAAGGTTAAACTGTCAAAACCAAACTCACAATGCTTCTTGATGAATTGTGAAAATCTTACAAGTGATAGTTCTCTCAAAGCAGTTTATAAAAAGCCACACATTAGTATTTCATTCATAATTAAGTCAAGCAGTGTTACTTCCTGCAATAATCTTGCTCTTAATGGATTTAAAGTATTAGTGTCCTTTTATTTAACTGTGCGCAAATAAATGCAATAAAAAACAAATGAAAACGGTGTGTATTTACTTTAATTGTGGGCTACTGCAGGTATTAGAAAAATGAATGGTGTGGGTCATCAAGCCTTTTTACTTTAGGGGAACCAACAGTTTCCTAAAATGAGCAGCCTGTTAGAGGAAGAGGAGCTGGAGTCAGAGATTCAATTTAAAGAAAGTTCACTAAAGATAGTTTGCAGTTTATTCAGCAGAAGCCAGCTTCAATACTAGCAAAAAGTTTGTGTTGCTCTGCTTACAATCTCAAAACAACAACAATTATACTCTCACAACTGCGTCATACATATAGGTGTTTTAAGTTGACTGGTTGAAACACGGATAGACTAAGCAAATTTCCATGTGTGTGTGTGCGTACAATTCTGAACGATATCTCAGGCATATAAATGTCAGACAGCCACTAGGTTGTTCAGAGCTGATCCTTGACCTGTGAAATGTTCCACAAACACACACACACACACACGCAAAGTACAATCTGCTTCTTACTCAAGCCTGAGTGTACTCTAAGCTGTTTTATCAAAACTGGCAGCTTACATACAAAGGAATTAACTTTGAAAGATTTAACACATAAAAATGGCAAATAACTCAGTAAACAGTTGTTTCCATTTCATCAAGAGTCCAGGTCCACTCAAGAGGTCACCGTGACCTCTGACCTGGCTGGGTAGATCCTGAGGAAACAAATCATTTGGCATACAGAAAGGCAATCACACACAGTATTCCAGTTTTACTCTGAAGTGGGATGACACTAAGGTCATCATATAAACTAGGCTCTTAAACATTCAACTTTATTAATAATCATAAAGACATAAGAAAAGATAGATGTTACTCCATCCTGGTGCGGACATCCATCATAAAATGCATCACTATGAGCATGTTTAGGCTTAGTCTGCTAATGATGTATCATACTGTTCCTGTGCTTTAATTAACCCCCCTAAAGGTTTTAATCGTAATGTTTTGGTGATTTATTTTTTTCTCTAAAATGACCCCAACATTATAAAAAAACATTTTCTATTGTAATAATTTCATGAAGGCTGTACACATTCAGCGGTTATCCTTTGGGTCAATATTAATCTGTCGGCTATAAAACCATTTTTACATCACAAAAACCACAGGTACACACATGCTCAATACAACACTCACAATACAAATCTGCTTTCACTTTTATGAATAGTGTTTTTATTATTTTACATTTATGCCAATGCTTTTAGCATTAGTAAATAAATATCCTTTATTTTAGTCAAAGTCTAGTGGTTTCCTCTAAGTAAACATTGGTTAAATACTCCACACTGATGAGGGAAATCATAGACGTTCTTTAAGCCAACAGTAAGGCTAACAATATTTTTCTCAACAACCTCTTCTGAACATTTATACATTTACACTGATTAGCCAAATAATAAAACCTTTCATGATTGCTTGTTTAGGATACTCAGAGATGAAGTCCAGGACTGTGCAAAGTCCCACTTTATACCCTTAAATTGGTGACTAATTGAGTGGACAGCCATTTGTAGTGGTGCCCGAATCTATAATGGATGTCGTCGAGTGCCGTAATAAAAACCTCAGTGGCGGGAGAATGCCAATAATGCATTCTGAGGGTTGTGGCACGTGATTTTCTGCAGTTCACCAGAAGATGGCGTCTGCATTCTATTACAGTTACTGGCAGTTTGCGATGTTTCAAAATGATGCAGAAGAGGCACACTCAGTATTTAAATTCAGTCACTAATTTTTGTTGTCCATCAAGTGCACTATATAGGGCATAGTGAATGGCTGTCGCTGATGGAGGAAAGGAGGACATGCTCAAGCTTCACTAAATGCGATTTCAGCTGAGGCAGCCCAGAATTCCCAGTACTGCCATTGGTGCTGATTTTCAAGACAGTTAAGGAGAATTGTTAACGTTTTTTTTTTTTTTTTTGAGAAGATGGCTGTGTGTTGCTACTGCTATATAAAAAGGTCTTAACCAGAGGTCAGAATGTTGTAATTTACACTTATTTTTGTGGCCAATGCTTAGGTGGAGACAATGCACCTGAGGAACAACCTGCCTGGGAACGCCTTGGCAGGGCCGGATTAAAGGGCTAGGTGGGGCTTAAGCCCCAGGGTTTACGGGAGAAGGCCCTTGATTGGCTGATGAATTAGTTTACGCTATAAAGTGGGAAAAACGTTATGCTTTCTCTTGTCGATAATCTGAAGTATTCCTTTCGCTTCGCTGCTGTTAAAAAGCAGTGACACTGGTGTTAAACTGTAGCCCAATCAGAATATTGAATAACAGATTTCACGCGGCCGCCATCATTAACAGCGAAATCAAGGCTGCGGTGGGAAGAAACCCGGAGTCACACAGGAATGTTGTGTAACTGGCTGTATATCTTATCAGCGAAGAGAAAGTGACAAATTTATCATTTCACCTCCTTCCAAGCGACCCGAAGGTCCGCTTTGAATGAATAGTGAAAATAAAAGGGATATTTGACCTCATTTTCAGCTAAGTTAAGGGAAATGGCACTACTTAGCCAACATTTTCTTTCCCAAACATACATTTTAGATGCCATTCATCAAACTGAAGTTAATGAACTGATTCTTTCACTATACTAGACTTGTCACGATACAAAATTTCCGTAATGAAATATAAAAAAACACCTATTTCTCGTTAACATTTAAGACACCGTTCATGGAGTTCTTAAACAGCGCTGATTGGCCATTGTGTTCACATGCTCAACAGAAATCAGTATGATTGGCTGTGAAGGTCATCAGTTTACCAAACTCACCACTGTTTACTGAGTGCAAACACAGACGAGTGATCTGCTGATGAATCGACTGATTTAAAATCTTCACGGCTTTAAAATGCTCCAATATCCGTCTATGTGTGTTTACAATCTGTGAAGAGCGGTGAACTGATAACCTTCACAGTCATTCTGTTAAGTACTGGTGAATACTAAGGCTAATCAGCTGTGAGCGCGCTCAATGGTGCTTGAATGTTAGCTGGAAGTGGATGTTTTTAAAACTTTAGTACCGGGACAACACTGTTAAAGACAACACGAAGATGTGCTACAGAGGACTGCATTGTTTTATCGCTCACCGGGTTACATAGGCTGAAGCAGGAAAGCGTCCCCACGGTGTTTACCTGCTGCCATGAACTGAAGTCTAGTATAAATAATCACTTAAGCGTAATACTCTTAAAGAGATTGTGATGTTGTTTGATGCCTAATATGCTTTTAATTGTTTAAATTAAACTGAACTGAATGATATTAAAGTGATGTTTAATCCATTTCTGCATTTTGAAGTCGCAGCAACAGCTGGAGGTTTATATAGTCCACAGCATATTGTTGCAATTTTTACAGTGCTAATCCTATTGACCTTATTTTTAATGCGGAAGTGCGCTCGTTTTTGCGATTGTTTTAGAACTTCCGATTCAGTTGCCTATGGGAGAAATGACTAGGAATGAAAACGGTCCAACTACTCGCTCTACAAACAAGTGTTTGCATGATTATACAGACAAAATAGAATAATTTAATAAGAAAACATCAGTTTGCAACATCATGGAGCATAACGGGCTGTTTTTAACCTCTAAAAATGAATGGAAGTAAATGAGACCGGAAGTATCCAGCCAAAATTATTCAAATGGCTGCGCCCGCTCGTAGGCGGAGAATAAGGTGAATACTTCCGGGTTTCTTTCCACTGCAGCCTCGCTTTCGTGTTTTAAAATGGCGGTCACGTGAAATAAGCGTATAGCCCTGTTTTAGTCACTTAAGGGTGATCAGATGTGCCAGTTTTTCCAGGACAGTACCTTTTTTCGGCACAACCGCGAGAACCGCCTAGTCAAAGGTAGGCCTGTCACGATATCTATTTTTTGTTGTACGATATATTGCACCAAAATATATTGCGATAAACGATATTATTGTCATTTTAAGACCATTTTATGCCACTCATTATATAATGCCAGAATGACAAAATAATATCACAATGCAAGTACACCCTTTTTAAAAAACAATATTTTATTCTTAAGAATATTTAATTTAATTATAGTAATTTTAACAATTCAATAATTAGGCATTGGAATCAGAATGTGAAAACGCATATCCTAAATGAATAATAATTAGTGTTAACAAAAAAAGTGCAAGGTGAAAAGTAATATATCTGCTACCAGATCTATTTTCAGTTGTCAGACTTCCACATGAAAATATACTATAGTAATTTATAGTAAATACTATAGTGTTTAACCATATTGACACCTCCAGTAGAGGTAGAGATGTTGCACAATTAGTTAAAATGTTGCTAGAAATGTTTTTATGTATGGACGATATTTATTGCATCACTAAAAATAATTGAGTTGATGTCCATTTGTTGTGCGATTAAGTTGATATATTGATTATTGTGACAGGCCTAGTCAAAGGTAGGCTAACCAAGCTCGTCGTAGAACAAAAAATTTAATTCAAATAGTCTTCATCGATGATTAACTTGTACATAGTAACAGAAGTTGGGATAGGCGGACACTGAATGAACTCTGCCGTGCCGCTGTTACAGCTAAACTCAATATACCGGCGCGCGCCCGCATGATCTTCCATCACAAAATATAATCAAGACAGTGTGCGAACAAATATACTTGGTTATGCTTTACAGTAAGTCTAACTGAACAATTGGAAAGCAAACTTTTTTATGAATGTTTATGTTTGCCCCTTTTATGAAAACGACAGAAATTAACACAGAGCAATGAAATATTAGCGCTGGCTTTCATCAGACAATATATCTGATGTTTTTTACAGCCTGTTTGAACTTTAAAGTTCAGATTATGTCATTCATTTTATATTGCCTACTTGCAGGCCTGTTTTAATAAAATAGAAAAAAATATATAATAATCAAATATACATCAAATGGTGGAAAATTAGATAAAATAAATTAGTAAATTAATAATAATAATGACAATAATAATAACAACAACAAATTTATACAATATATATATATATATAT
>CAIGQZ010011416.1:0-18840 GCA_903798205.1 Danio tinwini
ATATATATATATATATATAAAACAAGTACTTATAATATACATATAACAAGAGCAAAGAGAAAAGGAAAGTCTGATTTCTTGCCAACTTAAAAAAAAAATGGCATAATGCATAATTTAGCCTAATAATGCATAACATATATTATTGTATCATAATATTAAAAACATACTTGCAGCGGTGGAAGTAACGAATTACAACTACTTATGTTACAGTAATTAAGTACATTTTTGGGGTATTTGTACTTTCATGAGTATAATTTTAAGCCTGTAATTTTATTTGTACTTGAGTACAAATTAAGCTGAGTAATTTGTTATTTTTAAAATCACAATTTGTTACAGAGTACTGTAATTTAATTAATATTTAATTTAATTAATACTGACCAGCATTTTGTTAACCAATAAAAAAAATCTCATCTTAACGAACCAATGAAAAGCCTGGTATGTTATTTGAACCAAAAACAAGTTCAGGCTACTGCAGATGTATGTGAGCTGACCGTCATCATACAGTCACAAAGTTATCGATTGACATATGGACATTCAAGACAGCAATAATGAATCTGAAGAATGCAAAAATGCTGAAGAAATAGCAGGGGACCACACCTGGAGGAGCTGTTCACCTACAGGTACATGGAAGAAAGGGGACAGCTGTGCTGATGCAATGTGAATAGCTATGTTATCTAAAAATGCTAATTAAATTTATGCCCAAAACTGGATTATCGCTAGGGCCAGATGGAATCTGCGGACATTTTTTTTTTGCTATTTCTGCTGAGAATTTTGGTAAAAATCTGTGGATATCTGCAGAATTATTTTGGGAGTATCATAACTAAAACTTTAATATGTGAAATTTTTTTTTTTGTTAAATAACTTATTTAATGTTTAAAAAGCAAATTCAATTAGATTCACTTTATTTGGTAAACAAACCAAGTCTCTCATATAATATAACTACTAAAAGACAGAAAATATTAATGTACAAACTGCATTGTAAATAAATCAGATGAACATTTTTATGTTAGTGAATAATATTACTGTAATTAATTAAAAAAATGAAGAAATATAGATTTACACACATTTACTCAAGTAAATAAACAGAATTAATGATGGGTTAAAAATCTGCGGAAATCTGCAGAATTCTGCGCGCACAGATTGTTGGGCCTAATTATCGCATAAAAGATGTGCAAATAAAGGAGTGTTTCCGTCCAACAAGTCAAAGAGAACAAAATCATCACTTCCTGATTAACTGGCGACAAATATCAACAGTAAAAACAGAATTTGCTTTGGTAGGAGAAGCTGCGTGAATATATTATCATTTAATTAATGACTTGCACCTTAAAAGGCAATCCTGACACGCAGTGAAGGTGCGGTGGCGTTTGAAGGTGCGAGACACACAGTGCACAACTTTTGACAATTCTGGAGGTCATTAACAATATAATAACGCTAATACTGAAATGGTTAAGGTGTTTTAGAATGACAAAACCAACACTTTAGATGTTTTACAATGTGCTCAGCCTGCTGGTTTGTCCATTCACGCACATTTTCAAAATGTATGCGCATCATGGCTTTTCCATCAACTGTTTCTTATGCGCATGTCGAAAGGGCACATAAAAACTGCCCTCTGCTGTGCCATCCAGGGTCTTAAAAAGTCAAAAATAAAAAAATCTAAATTTTAGGCCTTAAAAAGTATTAAATTCACTGTTCTAGGTTAAATATTTTTGCACAGTTCTTATTTTTTATGTCTATGTAACGCTACATCTAATGCTCATTTAAGTTCTTTTTTTGTTGCTGTTGCTTTGTTTTGTGGTATTGAAGTTCTTTATTTCACTAGTCCTAATGTAATTTGCCATATTACAACTACAAATGAGACCAACATGCAATAGCTAATCAGCTTTCTGTTATTGAACTCATTGGGCACGGCAAATGTGATGTCATTGCTGTGTTTGCGGAGGTTCGCTTTCCGTGCGCGCAACATGATTTCGGCTGGCGGCATGAACAGATTTCGGGTGAACAGTTCTGAAACTGAAACAGGTATGACTGTACAAACATCTTAACGGTCCGTCCATGCGTGATCATCATAGAGATAACCAGATGACCAAAATTGCAACAGCCATGGAAAGGAGGAAAGTGTTTTGTTAAAAAGTTTGGAAAAACCTGAGGGATAAGTTTGTTAAAACAAAACAAAACAAAAAAGATATCATGGCAAAAGTGGAGACCCATGTGGTTTTAATATTACAGAATGTTTTTCCACCATTTATAGGTTTTACACTGATGTATAATTTTGAGGTTAAAACAATGTAATAGCTACAAAACTAAAATTAAGTAACAAATTATGTCATGCCCGTAGCCGAACGAACCACCCCCCACGGCCAAAAGGTCCATAATTTGCCCTTTTAATATTTTTATGTAATGTACTAATATTATATAATATTATATAATGAATATAATAAATTTATATTTAATATATAATGTAATAAAGTGTAATTTTAAATAACTATGGCCAGTAATTCGAATACCATGGAGTGTCAAAGCCACACTAAAGTGACATGAGTCACGTGACAACCAACTGAGCGGAAACATTTGAATCTTTGATGCGACATCCATACTGAGTAACGCTATGGGTCGAAAAGAGCAAGAGTGGCAGAAAAGGCAGGCAGCAGCGTCATTATCGCAAAATATTGAACATATGTTCAAAAAAACTGCCAAACAAGGTAAGGCTAAAGTTACTTACTTCCTAACAGATGAAAATCTGTCCCTGTCCATGAGGTTAGGCTAACTGGCAGCATTAGCCGGGACGTTCTGTACATTTATTGACTTGTCTATGACCGCCTTTTCCCTATTTTTGCCATAATTTAAAAAAAATAACTGTCTGATGAAGGCTTTAATGGCAAGCGGAGTCCTCAGCCGTCAGATGTCACTTCACAGCAAAAGGCGCTAATGCCGTCTTGTCTGTGTTTTATGTTTGGCCTCTTCATTTGTTTTATTTTGATTGGATATAAATCCGATCGCTCAAACCACTTCAGAAGGTGATCTGGGATGCATTCCAGATGAAACTGGACGGATCTAATCATTTTTTAGACAAAATTAATATAAATAAAATAAATTATGACCTGGAGAAAATCTAACCTGCACCTGAAACAACTGTAGGTGCGCTTTTACAGCCAATATTCTAATAAAAACGTTTACGATAAGCATAAAACATGTGTTCTAACTTTTCAGACCTGTAACCGGGGGGGTTCAGAGGGTTCGGAAGACCAACCTCTCACTCACAATTTGAATTTAAATTAAAGCTGCAAGCAACGATGAAAGGGACCTAGGACCCCGGGCTCACCGCCGCCTGGTGGCCTCTGGATGACAGAGAACAGTGAACAATATTAATTTAAGTTGATATATAAACAACCTAAAAAAAAAAGAAAATCACAGATTTATGCCAAATTTCCTCCTGTCAACAGGCATGTAGATGTCTTCAGGGAAGGAATCTTACCGAATCTGTGAATTTTCAGGCAAGTCAGACATTGTGTGGTTGAGTTAAAAGCCAAACTACCTTCTGCCAGCAGGTGGCGCTATAACTGTAACTGGATATTGGCATGTAGATGTCTTCAGGAGAGGACTTTTGTCAACCATGTGAAGTTTCAGGCATATAGGACATTGTCTGCTTGAGATATAAACCAAAATTCCTTCTGTTAGCAGGTGGCGCTATGACTGTGACTCAATATTGGCATGTATATGTCTTCAGGAGAGGAATCTTATCAACCATGTGAAGTTTCAGACAGATCGGATATTGTGTGGTTGAGTTAAACGCCAAACTCCCTTCTGCCAGCAGGTGGCGCTATAACTGTAACTCAATATTGGCATGTAGATGTCCTCAGGAGAGGACTTTTCTCAACCATGTGAAGTTTCAGGCAGATCGGACATTGTTTGGCTCAGTTATTTGCCAAACTCCCTTCTGTCAGCAGGTGGCGCTATGACTGTGACTCAATATTGTCATGTAGATGTCTTCAGGAGAGGGATCTCATCTAACCTGTGAATTTTCAGGCAGATCGGACTTTGTTTGACTGAGTTATAAGTGATTTCCTGTTGCAAGCAGGTGGCGCTATAACTGTAACTGGATATTGACATGTGGATGTCTTCAGGAGAGGACTTTTATCAACCATGTGAAGTTTCATGCAGATCAGACTTTGTTTAACTGAGTTATTAGCCAAACTACCTTCTGCCAGCAGGTGGCGCTATGACTGTGACTCAATATTGGCATGCAGATGGCTTCAGGAGAGGACTCTTATCAAACATGTGAAGTTTCGGGCTGATCGGACTTTGTGTGAATGAGTTATAAGCCAAACTACCTTCTGTCAGCAGGTGGCGCTCTGACTGTGACTCAATATTGGCATGCAGATGTCTTCAGGAGAGGACTCTTATCAAACATGTGAAGTTTCGGGCTTATCAGACTTTGTGTGAATGAGTTAAAAGCCAAACTACCTTCTGTCAGCTGGAAGCGCTCTAACTGTGACTCAATATTGGCATGCAGATGTCTTCAGGAGAGGGATCTCATCAAACATGTGAAGTTTCTGGCTGATCGAACATTGTGTGAATGAGATATAAGTACTTCCTGTTCCATGGCGAAGCGTTGATGTTTGTCAGTTCGCCACGGACACGCCCCTCGGTGAAAACTCTAGATCTTCACAATATATCATCGCTAGAGCTTTCAGATAACACCACCCAAATTTGGTGCTGATACAATAAAATTTGTGGAAGGAGTTTGTTATGCTGTAAAACACATCACTTCCTGTTGCCAGCAGATGGCGCTATAACTGTAAATGGATATTGGCATGTAAACGTGTTCAGGTCAGGACTCTTATCATATGTGTTCATTTGAGGCAGATCGGATAATGCATGCCTGAGTTATAGCAACTTCCTGTTTCATGGCGAAATGTCAAAGTTTGTGAGGCCGCCACGGACACGCCCATCGACGAAAACTCTAAAGCTTCACAATTTAACATCGCCAAGGCCTTTAGATGACAAAACCCAATTTTAGTGTTGATCGGATAAAATCCCTAGGAGGAGTTCGTTCAAATACAACGCCTGGAAATGGCAAAAACGCCACTTTTTCGCCACACGAAGTCAAAAATATCCGACTTCCTGTTGGGTTTGAGACTTCGCTCCAAGAGACTTTTTTGTATGATTTTCGTGCGTGTACGTGATTCCTAGCTCGGGGGCTAGTCCGTCACAAGTGCATAGGTGGCTCTGTCGAGTCATTTTGCCACGCCCACTGTTGAAACCTATAACAAATGTAAATTTTCGCCACTTCTGAGGCGTGTGCAAAGTTTTGTGAGTTTTCGGGCATGTTTAGCCCCTCAAAATCGCGATTCAATCCGCGGAAGAAGAAAAAGAAGAAGAAGAAGAAGAAGAAACGGAGCAATTCCAATAGGGCCTACGCACCGTTTCGTCCCTAAATATATGTCTCATTTGTTGAATATTTATTTTATTAATCTATATCTTTAATATTTAAAAAAATCAACCCGCCCGCTTTGGCCCTGATGAAGAGGCGCATGTCACATTGGCGGACAAGGGGTGCGTTTCCAAAACAACACATAACTCACAGCTGAACTATCATAGTACAATGCATCGTTTGGGAAAAGAACGATGTAGTGATGAGTGTTTCCCATAACATGCAGGTTTTGGGAAACGCACCCCAGATAGGCTACACGCTAGAGAAGTGCTTTTGCAGACCAGTGCTGTGTTCTCATTTCACTACAGTTACTGCAAATTCAACAATCATGCTGCATCATTGGTAAAATAATTGTCCCAAATGTGTTAAATGCATCTTCGTAGTTGTGTAAAATGTGTTTTTGACATCTAAAGTTATTTATTTTTTTAAATCAGTGTGGCTTTTGATTAATTTGTTACCTCAGATTTAGACAAATTTATCGGCATGTGATTCAAATGTCGCAGAACACAGATCATACAGTACATAGACTCAAGCAACTTTGCCATGCCTAAAGCTTGGAGCTAGAATCTAGCATAATCAAAGTTAAGGCCGATTTATACTTCTGCGTCAAGCGCACGCGTATGCTACGGCGCAGCCTACGCGTGGACGCATAGCCCCTTGCCGTAACCGTCGGCAACGTTGACGCGCACCTCTCAAAAAAATGTAACGCGTATGCGTAGCGCAAGCTCTGTGATTGGTCGGATTGGTAGCGCTGACGAGTGTGGGCGGAGGTGAGAGCGAGTGTTTACAAGTGTGGAGTCCCGTGAAGAAGCTCCGGATGGAGACTGTTGTTTTGTGTTTACCTTATGATTAAAGTTGTTGCACGTCCAGCTGTTCCTGTCTCTAAATGAGCGAATTTGTGCCACTTGTACATTAAGGAAGTGTTCAGAAAAAACAGAACACCAAGAAACGACACACTCGACACAAAGAAACATAAACACCTACTGCCAGCTAGCGTTTCGGAAGTGTATTGCAGAAAAAACAGAAACAGGGCCGTGGGTTATGGCGATCACTTGACGCAGAAGTATAAACCAGGCTTTGGTCACTGTGTGCAGGTAACACAAACTCCACGGTCCACTTAAGATGATTATGGCTAAGCGGAATCCTCTGCTGCTGTCGCTCCTGCTCTGCAGGCAACACGCTTTTCAGTTATGTTTTGTATTTTTGACATAAAAAATATATATTAGATTTGGCGAATGCTATGAGCCTAATATAGATATTTTAATTAACAAATAGTTCAGTCTAGAAGTTGCTGTGCATAGAAACATAAATTTTCATAAACTAAGGAGGCCTGTGTAGGTAAAAAAAATATGTAACCAGGGATTTTGTGTATCCATGTTTGTGAAAAATACCCCTTCCCCCATCTCAAACCAAATGCTTGTCTGTGTGAGGTGTTGATGGAGCATATTGTGCTTTAACCGGAAAAAAACAACCTGAAAACACTGAAATGCATTACAAGGGTTGCTACAGAAAATAGCCTAACAGCAATAATAATATTAATAATAATAATAATAATACTGCTAATAATAATATTTCCCAGTGATAGATTGCAGCTGGAAGGGCATCCACTGCGTAAAACATATGCTGGATAAGTTGGCGCTTCATTCCGCTGTGGCGACCACAAATTAATAAAGAGACTAAGCCGAAAAAGAAATGAATGAATGAATAATAATAGTAATATAATAATAAAGTAATAATCTTTACACACATACCGCGCAAGCGGCCTTTTTATTATTATTTTAGAGATGATACGTTTGAATTGCTGCTGCCTCCTTCCTCCACCTCAAACCTGAAAGTTGCAGAGAGAACACCTTGATGCCTTAAGCCTGGTTTATACTTCTGAGTCAAGTGATCGGCGTAACCCACGGCGCAAGCCTCGCGCGTAGCAGTGCATTTATATTTGTGCGCGCTGTTTCTGTTTCTCTGCAATAACACTTCCGAAACGCTATATGGCAGTAGGTGTTTATGTTTCTCTGTGTCGAGTTTCTTCGCTGGTGTTTTGTGTTTTCTGAACACTTCCTTAATGTACAAGTGGCTCAAATTAGCTCATTTTGAGGTGGGAACCGCCGGACCGCAAGAAACAACTTTAATCATAAGGTAAACACGAAACAACAGTCTCCATCCGGAGCTCCTTCACGGGACTCCACACTTGTAAACACTCGCTGCATCGGGCGCGCGGCTCTCACCTCCGCCCACACTCATCAGCGCTACCAAGCCGACCAACCACAGAGCTTGTGCTACGCGTACGCGTTACATTTTTTGAGAGGTGCGCATCAACATCGCCGATGGCCACGGCGAGGGGCTGTGCGTCCACGTGTAGGCTACGCCGTAGCATACGCATGCGTTTGACCCACAAGTATAAATCGGCCTTCAGCCTCAATAGCAAAAGATCATAGCCCATTTACACCTCAGAACAATGCGAGTTTAGCGAAAAGAAGAATGTCAAATCAGAATCACACTGAAGCATACCATTGCACCATCATGAAACAACCGGTGACAACCGAAGCAAACAAATTACACATTACTGTACAGGATTAGCTACATTAAATGTCTATATGCATTAGCAAATGTATTTTCATTCAATATATATGTTTATTCAACCTACAGCAACAGAATTTTTCCAATAATAACTTTGTAAAACGTATTTAATAACATCCTATTTCGGTTGACGCTGAACAGTCAGCCCAGATGCTCCAGAGAGACCTGAAACATATATTTTCCCCTAGGCTATATAAAACTTAATAGATAATTCCCTTTCATTTAAGAAAATAATTTTAGGATGGTGCATATTAAGTAAAAAAAAACCTTAAATGTTACAGAGCAAATAGATTAAAAAAATATATGTTGCTCTCCCGCCAAGGCAATGTGCATCGGCTTTAAGAAAAAAAAATATCATTTGATAAAAGTTGCAGTGTTAAATATTTCAGAATGGCATATCTCCTCTAGCTCATTCTACCCAAAGCAAAAGTTTTGATGTAAAATAATAAATATTCTTCTTATCAAGCTTCATTTAAAATTTTATTTTTACAAAATAAATAACAGGATAACGTTGGATAATGACTGTAGGGAAAAAGTGTATATCTAAATCAATTTTTTCAAGATTTATTAAGTTTGAAGTGCAGTGCATTCTTAATTGACGCCCCACTGATGGACATCATTAACTGTTTATCAAGTTAAATTTCAAACTGAACTGATAACTGTTTTTGATTAACTACTTTTTCTAAAATATTTAATGTTTTAAACTGCTTAACAATTAGGGATGCAACGATTATCAGAGATGACAAAAGTACACACATCATTTACTTAAGTAGAAGTACAGATACTCATGTTTAAAATGACTCTCGTAAAAGTAGAAGTACTGACTACACTTTTGTACTTAAGTAAAAGTAAAGAAGTACCGTCTAAAAAATGTACAAAAGCAAAAAAGTAAAAAGCATCTGTTTCAAACACAGTCCCAAAGACATGCGTAGAGGCGAATAATAATTCAACTAAATTTGCAGGAGTTTATAAGTGTGTGTGTGTATGTGAATGTGTATGGGTGTTTCCCAGTACTGGGATGCAGCTGGAAGGGTATTAGCTGCGTAAAACAAATGGCGGAATAATTGGCGGTTCATTCTGCTATGGCAACCCCTGATAAATCAGGGATGAAGCTGAAGGATAGCGAGTGAGATTGGTAGGTAATCATCCTATTGCAAACTCACAGTGTTTAGCATGTAGTTTTGCCGTTAGATCAAAAACAACAGCTGCCATTCATGTTGATACACTCTATCTATCTTTATAAATAATGTCTTACATTTTACACTGAGCTCTGTCCAAAATATATAGATTTTTTATTTTGCTAAAATAAATACTTATCAGATATGACTGCAAACCATTTTTTTGCATTAGGCTTAAGCTGCTTATTCTCTTCAAAGAGGAGCTCTCATATATAACCCGCTATTTCAGTGTTTTTTTTTTCAGGTATTGTGGTTATTTTATTTAATGAATAAACATTAATTCTGTTACAGTTTCTCTCAGTCACTTTGGTCCATTTCTTAGATCAGAATTGAAATTCTCAATACTCCCTGTTCAATCTTCAGATCATCATCATGTCACTTGTGCACATCAGAAAAGCAGTTTCTCATTATGAACAAGTTGCAAATGCTTTTGTTCATCCATGCAAATGATTATGTGTGGTTCTCTGGTGTTTCCTATATTATCAATTGCTTATGTCATGTTAATCAAAATGTATTATTTTTATCTCTGTTGAATAGACTCACGCCCACAACATTTAATCGTTCAAATGCCTGAACAAGTTGTCTTAATATTTAGTCATATTGCATTTTTTACATTTCTTCCAGATGAATCTTGACTTTTTCTAATGAAGGTCTAAAAGAATGTTGTCCTATGTTCACATTTTTACTTTTGTTTTTTCTTTGTGCTATGTGGTGCTCTCTTTTCTTTTCTGTATCAGAATGACATAATCTGGCAACAAATTACAGTACAAACAGACAAACAAATATTGCCATAGTTTACACCAGAACAGCCCTCCAGAGTACACTGTTATTGACAACATGACTACTAAGTAATTTGAGTCTTATTCATATACAATGACACAAGGACATGTCTTTCTGACACCAGTGTTCACCAGTTCATTGACACAGAAATTTAGTTTTGAGAGATGAACTGATGGATTTTGAGCAGGAGACTGGCTTTTACATGGCATTTAGCTTTTTATACATGTTGTTTTGAGAAATGCACTTAGGCCTACTGTTTTACAAATTTCAGTTCTGATCTGAGAAATGTGCCAAAGTGACTGAGAAAAACTGCAATACATTTATTCTATGCTAAAAGCAACATACACAGGTAAGACAGGTAACATACACATAAATTGCCTAATATAGTTACCTTTGTTGTTGTAAAATATTTGTTAAAAATTATTAATTGAAGACAAAAATATAGGCCTATATGTAAAATCATATAGTCAATCAAATCAATAGAAACTGAAAAAAAGTATAAATTCTATATTAGAAAATATGACCTAATCAGAAATAAAGGAAATAAAATGCAATGCATAGACTTTTTTAATAAAGTATTTGATTGTTTTAGTACTAAATGTACTAATCTTTACAAAAAGCCTTATTTTTCACGGTATTAGATTGAAAGACCAGAGAAAACCCGTGCAGTATGATGCAGTATGATCGGAAGTGGACAAAAGGCTTAAACATTTAAACGACATGTTTTTGACTGGAATGTGTCTAGTTTGCCTGTGATCCGAACTAGCAAAAGGTGTTTTATTACCATGTAAACAGGGCAGTATCAGTCATGTTATATTCGCCAACTCACTCTGTCACATCTGCGTTGTAATCCTAGCCTTTCTCATAGTAACCTTCATGAACTAGCCCATGTACGGTTCACGATAACCTTGAAATAGCTGCACGCTGCAGCACGCAGGCACGCAATGAGGAAAAATAAACTGACTGCATCAAAAATGCGTTCATATTGCGCAATGTCAAGAAATAATATAGATCGCGCCACCAAACTTATGAAAACAAAAGTAACGACCGTGGTTTAAAAAATGTAAGAAGTAGAAAGTACAGATTTTTGTGTAAAAATGTAAGAAGTAAAAGTAAAAAGTTGTCAAAAAAATAAGTAGTGGAGTAAAGTACTGATACCAGAAAAAACTACTTAAGTACAGTAATAGATTTTGGTAGTATAGATTTTGGTTGTACGATTATAGTCTGAAGAATAATTATAGTTTCACAGTTATCACCATTATTATGCATTTATTAAAGTTAAAACACTACTAGTTTAGAAAATGACAATAAAACTGCTTATATTTTAAAGTGTTGTTGCTGCTCAGTAACCAAATACAGCACAACATATTAATAAAAAACAAACAATAGTCCATTTCTGTCTTTGGACATAAAAATAAATGGAAAAGTTTGAAAACGGCTTGCTGCTATTTAATCCAATGTGCATGCATATTGGCATAACTTTGTTTATTTGCAGTAGCTTTTTTTTATGCAACAGAAATGCAGCGTTGAGAAGCAACTAATGGATAAAAGCGAGGTTAATAGTGAAATCAGCTAATCATTGCAAAAGGCCTTTTCTACAAACATATCCAACTGTTTTTGGTTGCTCGCGCCACTCGCTTAATGTCAGGTGACACACTCTGCGCAGCTTGTGCTGTAATGAACAGACGCATGTCACTTCCTAACTATAGCGTCCATTTTTTGACTGAACTAAATCTAATTTTGATTTCTTGGTCACGCTATTTGGAGTGCCAGAACAAATTGCCTTGGGGGCAGGGTTCGGCCTGTGGGCCGCCAATTAATAACCCTGGTCGTCACGTAACCGGGAACGAGTAAGATAACTGCAGACCGCATTTGCATTTAGTGCATTCATTATATTTTTCTACTGTTACATTCCATGGTGTTTGACTGTATTATTGCGTTTGTTTTCTGTTTTCTCTCTCTTGGGGCAGAAGCTCTACGCCATAAGCCTGTGCCAGCTCCAAGTTCTAGACCTTCCTCACACTTGACTGCTGTTCCTATACAGAGTAGCACTGTTAATTTTGGCTCTTCCGATAATGCTCAGGTTAACTTTGATGTGACAAAGTATATTAAATTAGTACCCCCCACCCCCCACCCTTTTTAAGAAGCAGAGGTAGATGCATATTTCATTGCCTTTCAGCAAATTGCTGAAAAACTTAGTTGGCCCAAGGACATATGGGGTTTACTACTTCAGTGTAACTTTGTGGGTAAAACTCAGGAAGTATGTGCTGCACTTCCAATAGAACAGTCCTTGGATTATGATGTTGTAAAAGCTGCTGTTTTACGTGCATATGAGCTTGTGCCTGAAGCTTATCGGCAACGATTTCGAGGTACAATGAAAACAGCCAAACAAACCTTTGTTGAGTTTGCACGGGAAAAGAGAACCCTTTTTGAGAAATGGTGTCTGGCCAGTAAAGTTAACTCTCTCGAACAACTGCAGGAACTTATTTAGCTTGATGGGTTTAAAAACTGTATTCCTGAGAACATTGTGATGCACCTAAATGAGCAAAAGATAAATTCCCTCTCTGAAGCTGCAGTACTAGCAGATGAGTTTGCTTTAACCCATAGGTCATTATTTTCAAGCACACGTCAATTCAGGCATTGAGGTTTTGTAAATGAACTGGCAAAGGCAATCTCACCTGTTCTTTCCTCTGTAAAGTCAGAAAAAGTAAAACCCATGCTGGATAATTCAAGACGTAAGCGTGTATGTTTTTACTGCCTAGATCCTGGTCACCTGATATCTGACCGCAAAGCATGGAAACAGAAGTCTGCTTCTGCTAAGTCAAATAGTGTAGCTTTTACTCAAGCTGGTTCTGTATCTGACCGCTCATTTCAACCACTCCAGGATTCTGGCTATAAACCCTTCCTGATAACTGGCTCTGTGTCTCTTTCAGCTGACTCACCAGGCCAAACAATATCCATCCTGAGGGATACGGGAGCTGCTCAGTCATTTATTTTAGCTGAAGTGTTACCTTTCTCTGATGAAACCTACACCGGTGCAGATGTACTAGTCCGAGGAATAGAACTAAACTGTATTAAAGTACCCTTGCATACTGTCTTTTCAAAATCAGATCTGGTCACAGGCCAAGCTCGAATTGGATTATGGAGTGAACTGCCGGTGAAGGGCGTAAGCATCATCCTGGGCAATGACCTGGCTGTAGGTAAAGTTTTTCCTTGTCCTATTGTATTAGATAAGCCTGAGGTGACCCTGCTGTTTTTTTCCTGCATGTGCTGTTACTCGAGCACAATCTCGAAAGTTGGATGATATAAATCTCAGTGACTCCTTTATAAATCCTGTGTCTGACATGTCTGAGTGTACACTTCATTAATCCTGAGATTTCTTCCCCTTGTGAAAGGATTGATTCTGATTCAGCTGCAACTCTTTTAAAAGTTGGAAGGGAGAACCTCGCTGCTGCTTAGAAAGCTGATGCTTCCTTATCATTTTCTCTGGATGCTTCAGTCAGCTTTGAAAAAGCTAAAAATCAAAGTGGTCCAGTAACTTACTACTGGGAGGATGGTATACTCATGCAACATTGTAAACCACAAGTGAATGGAGATGTGTTAGCTGTACATCAGCTTGTATTACCTTCTGCTTACCGTCCCCAGGTCCTGAAGCTGGTGCATGAGCATCCTTTGGCTGGTCACCTTAGTATCACTAAGACTTACAAGCAAATCTTGAAATAATTCTACTGGCCTGGATTGAAGAACAGTGTAGTGAGTTATTGCAGAGCTTGCCATGACTGTCAACTCTCTGTTAAGCCTAATCAGACTGTTCCCATTGCCCCTCTTCAACCTATACCAGTTATAAATGAACCATTTGAACGTTTGATCTTGGACTGTGTTGGGCCCCTTCCAAAATCAAAATCTGGTCATCACTACATACTAACCTTAATGTGTGCTGCTACAAGATTTCCAGAAGCATTTCCACTGCAATCTCTGCAAGCTAGTGTCATTGTCAAAGAGATTATCAAATTCTGCTCCACATTTGGCCTTCCCAAGGTCATCCAAACTGACCAAGGCTTTAACTTTACATCAACGCTGTTTGCACAGGTTTTAAAGGAGTTGGAAGTGTCTCATCAGATGTCAAGCGCAATCACCCAGAATCGCAGGGACCATGCTCCGGACATTCTGTGTGAGTACTTGAAAAGACTGGGTAGAGGGTCTGCCTTTGCTCCTGTTTGCTGTCCGAGAAACGGTCCAAGAATCCTTAGGCTTCAGTCCATTTAGGTCCAGTTTCGTGGACCTAAAACTTCAAGAACAACTGCTATCCAAAGAAAAATCTATCATCAACCTGTTGGACTATGTCAGTAACTTTCATGAATGACTGCATAGTGCCTGTGACATTGCTAAGGCCCATATTGTGTGTGTCCAGTCAAATATGAAGTCAATATTTCATAAGAGATCAGTTAAATGCAGTTTTCAGCCTGGTGACCAAGTGCTTGTTCTACTCCATGTTCCATCCTTTGCACTTCATGCTAGATTTGTTGTCCCTTATTGCATTAAAAAGAAGTTGAGTGAGACAAATTATGCAATTTCTACTCCTGACCGCAGAAGAAAAAGCAGAGTTTGTCACATAAATATGTTCAAGTCTTATGTGAGTGAAAATAAGACAAAAGATTCTGCAGCCAATAAAGTTGAGGCAGCCAGACCTGTTGAGGTAAAGTCTGTTGTTCTATGTTCCATTGTGGATGGTTCTGATGAAAATTAAGTGGTGCCTGCACACTTTTAAAATTCTACAGTATTAAGTCAGCTTGATAACTACCTTGCATACTTGCCTCAAGATCAGAAGGAATCTCTTGCCCAATTGTTTAATAAATACCCCATGTTTTTTTCTCTGATGTAGGTAATTGTCCTCCCATCAAACAACACCCTTAACGTGTAAATCCCTGAAAGTGAGAAATAGTGAAGCAGAATTGCTTGAATATTGAATATCTCCTTAAGCATGGTCTTGCCACACCAAGCCAGAGCTCTTGGAGCTCCCCATATTTGTTAGTGCTCAAGTAAGATTCAACCTTTTGTTTCTGCATTGACTACCGCAAAGTAAATAGTGTAACCAAGCCTGATTCCTTTCCTTTGCCCAGAATGGCAGATTGTGTCAACATAATTGGTAGTGCCCATTTTATCACAAAACTTGCTCTTCTGAAAGGATATTGGCAAGTACCACTGACTCCTCGTGCATCTGAGATTTCAGCCTTTGTGACCTCCCAGGTGAAAAAAGTGTACTACAGTACACTAAAAATATACTGAAAAACAATTAAGTGCATTGTAAGTACAATTTATTTTTTTATAATAAATAAAGTAAAAAAATATACACTATAAATATACTAATTGAAAGTATACTTTTACCTAAGTAGTGCTAAAGTAAAACTGTGAAAGTATACTAAATATAAGTGATATTTAAATAGATTTTTAGTATATAGCAACAAAGTATACTACTTGAAAAATATGTTTTTAATGTATTGCTTAAGTATAATCTGAATGCATTTGAAAAATAGTTCAAAGTTAATACAATTTTACATGTTTATTGTAAGTATAAATTAAATTTTACTTTTAAAAATATATGTAAAAAGAATTTTTTGTATTAGAAATAAAGTGCACTACCTCAAATATATATATATATATATATATATTAAGTGTAATGCTGAAAAGTATAATTTGAATGCTATAAAAATAATTCAAAGTTAGTACACTTTTACATATTTGTAAGTATAAATTTAATTGAACTTTTTAAATATATATTTAAATAAATTTGTGTAAAGCAATAACGTGTACTACCTCAAAAATATGTTACACAAAGAATGCTTAAAAGTGTAATTTAAATGAATTTGACAGTATGACTCACACTCTAAAAAACAATTCTGTAAAACACGGGAAAATGTACTGGCAGCTTATTACACAGATTGTTTACCGTAAATAAAAAATGGAAAACTTCTGTTAATTGACAGTGTGTACATAAAAAAAATCCCCAAAAATATCATTTTTTTGATGGTTAAACTACCATAAAATAACAAAACATTTTATATTAATTTAAGGGTTTTTTATATTAAAACGGTTACTTTCTGTGTTTTTAAGGGTATACCAACAGTAAAAAGTGGAAATATTATTTTATATATTATTATAATTTACCCACAGTAAAAAAAAAAACTGACAGAATCTGTGTTTTAATGGGATACCTTCTGTAAAAAAGGCATTTTTTGTCTTTTAATAGCATATCTACAGTGAAAAAATGAACAGATTCTGTTTTAATGGTATACCTACTGTAAAAACAACTATTTTACTAATTTAATGCTATTCAAACAGCATAGAAATGGCAAATGGTAAAAATACACTTATACATATGGGAAAAAACACTATTCATGGTTTACCTATAGTAAAACAAAACATTTTTTCTATACTGTATGTGTAGAAAAGCAGTAAATAGTTTAACTGTGCACTTACAATGATTGGTAAAAAAATAACTTTGCAAATAAAACAGATTCTTTAATGAATACAAATCATTTGAATTCCAAACAGCTAGTTATACACATAACTAGCTGTTTTCATTAACTGTAAGCCGTTTTATGCACCACGGGAGTTTTCCTCGTTCATTCTCATCAGTGTTTACATTCCACCGCAAGCACACGTGAGTACTGCATTACAACAGCTGTCTGATCTGATCACAGAGACTGAACAATGACACCCTGACTCTGCTTTTATTATTCTCGGTGACTTTAATCAGGCAAAACTACGGTGGCCCAGTAGTGCAAAACACAACGCATTAATTTCACAATGCAGAAACATTAAGATCACAACGCAAAAACATTTCAAAAAGCAAACATTAATTTCACAACGCAGAAACATTAAGATGAAAACGCAGAAATATTAAGATGAAAATGCAGAAACAGTAATTTCACAACGCAGAAACATTAAGATGAAAACGCAGAAACATTAATTTCACAACGCAGAAACATTAATATGAAAACGCAGAAACGTTAATTTCACAACGCAGAAACATTAAAATGAAAACGCAGAAACATAAACTTCACAACGCAGAAACATTAAGATGAAAACGCAGAAACATTAATTTCACAACGCAGAAACATTAAAATAAAAACGCAGAAACATAAACTTCACAACGCAGCTGCATTAAGACTCACAACACAACGGAAATGCTTCCGACCACTAGGTGGCAGTGGAACACCGATTACTACTTCTTCTTCTGGTTAAATTGCAAGTTACAAACCAAAACAGTGATTATCTTGCGACGCCACAAGAAATTAACAATGTAAGTTATTAACAGTAAATTAAGTTGATTTGATATGCTGGAAAATCTTAATGTTTTTAGAAAATTACTCGTCAATAGTAATTTCGTCATCAAACTTGTAATGACAGTTTAGGTCAGCTCTTGTTTTATGAATGCCAACTGAAATATAATTTAAACCCTTGCCTTCACAGACTGGCATGTTTTGTCCATTTTGTGGAAATGCTTTGGGGACTATTATAATGTTTTGTGGCTCATGTGGAGGCAATATCCAGTTTTTGGCTGACGTTCAATGTGGTAAGTTCATATTAAGCCAGTCTGTTGTGAAATACATGTTTAGAGCACTGCTCAAATAAAATGTATTACAGGAAGAATTAAAAATGTCTAACAATTAAAATTTTGATTTAATTAGTATTTAGTAATTAGAATTTTGTATCTAATGTATGTCTTCCCAGTAAATGACCAGTATAAACCTGCATCAAAATATACATTATCAACATATGCAGTATTTTTTTCCAGCAGGTGTTGTCATTTAAAATAATTGTAATTTTTTTTTTTTATTGATGTTAGACTCATCTGTCCAATTTTGTGAGGATGATCTTCTTCAAAAATACTTCAGAGATGGACACAGTTACAGTGTCATTCTGGATTTAATGTTGAAACACAACATTAAAATAAGCCTTCGTACTTTGAAAACCAAACTGAAAAACTTGTCCTTGTACAGGCGAAAAAACTACTC
Source organism: Danio tinwini (assembly GCA_903798205.1). Taxonomy (NCBI): domain Eukaryota; kingdom Metazoa; phylum Chordata; class Actinopteri; order Cypriniformes; family Danionidae; genus Danio; species Danio tinwini. Next base: position 17,985 of record CAIGQZ010011416.1, read on the forward strand.
ACCTTTGGAAATCTGCTATTATTGAAAAGTTGAGTGGTTCTGGACAACATTTTGGCTACCGCACAATGTGCCAGACTTTACACAAAAAACACAATCTTACAGTTACAAGGCAAGATATAATGTTACTGATGACAGACCTTGATCCATTAGGCATTGAACAACGCTCAAGAAGAAAATTTGTGAGAAGAGTTTACCATTCTTTGGGGCCAAATCATGTCTGGCATGTTGATGGTTATGACAAATTAAAACCATATGGTTTGGCCATAAGTGGATGCATTGATGGTTACTCACGCAAAGTGATGTGGTTAATTTGTGGAGCTAGCAATAATGACCCAGACATTATAGCTCATAATTACCTACAATGTGCCACTGAATTTGGAGTCATACCAAAACTACTTTGCACTGACTGTGGCACTGAAAATGGAACAATGGCTGCGATTCACTGTTCTTTGAGATCAACCCACATAGATGACCTGGCAGGGGCATCAAGCCATATGTATGGCTCCTCAATCACAAACCAAAGAATTGAAAGCTGGTGGTCAGTTTTCAGAAGACAAAGGTAGTTCAAACAATAAAATTTTTAGATTTTATTCAACATTTCTTGCTGATTTTTAGTTGGAAATACTAAATCTGTTATAATAAAATCCTAATGTGTAAAAGGGATGTTGATCTGTTCATACAGGTCTCAATTTTGGATGGATCTTGAAAGAAAGACAGCTCTTTAATGGCAGTCATGAGCAGATATTTTTAATGCGTTTTGTGCTTCTAAGTGTACTGCAGAAGGACCTTGATGAATACAAAGAAACATGGAACACTCATACCATTAGGGCAGTTAAACAATCTCGCTGTCCTTCTG
>CAIGQZ010011440.1:0-10518 GCA_903798205.1 Danio tinwini
TTGTTGTTACTACTACTACTACTACTACTACTACTACTACTACTACTGTTGTTGTTGTTATTAGTATTACTACTACTACTGTTGTTGTTGTTATTATTATTACTACTACTACTACTGTTATTGTTATTATTACTGTTGTTATTATTATTACTACTACTACTACTGTTGTTGTTGTTGTTACTACTACTACTACTACTACTACTACTACTACTACTGTTGTTGTTGTTATTATTAGTATTACTACTACTGTTGTTGTTATTATAACTGTTGTTATTATTACTACTACTACTACTACTACTACTACTACTACTACTAGTGTTGTTGCTGTTGTTGTTGTTATTACTACTATTACTACTACTACTACTGTTGTTGTTGTTGTTATTATTTATTATTTTTATTACTATTATTGTTGTTATTATTATTAGGTTTTAATGTTTGATTCAAATGGCCAAATTCTGACTGGGAAAAGTTGAATGTGCTGGCTAGTTTGTTATTTGCCTAATAAATTACAATAGGCTACAGTTTTTAATGTAAAACTTTTTTTGTAATGACATATGGTGTATATAAATAAATAATAGTCATATTTCTTTATTCTAAATATTTAGGAAATATTTTTGGTACATCACAAACTGTTGTTATGATGACCATGCAACAAGCTAATTCACCTAAAATAGTGCTTACAATGTCACCTTAATTCAGTATTAAAATTTCATAATTAAATAGAATGAGGCTAATAACTGCAAAAAGGTCCACTTTTTTGAGGAAAAAACTCACTATTTTCACCAGGCTGGCTACGGGAACATATGCGGGATATGAAACATATGCTGGATAAGTTGGCTGTTGATTCCTCTGTGGCGACCCCAGATTAATAAAGGGACAAAGCCGAAAAGAAAATGAATGAATAATAGAAAACAATAATAAATAATATTCTTTAAAGAAATATTTGATATTGGCCACACAATTTAAGTTACATTTTTTGTTTTATCAGTTTAAGTGTTTAGCAGTTTAATAGTCACCTAAGTAATATTTAATAGGTTTATAGCCTACTTTGTAACTCAATGTCGGGACAGACCCACACACGGAGGAGACATGTCCCCACCAATATCCACCAACTATTAAAATGTCCCCATTAATAATTTAATTAACTTAAAAAAAAATTGCATTGTCAATATTAACCTAGACATGCAGAAAGGGTTAAATCACGTTCTCTCCTCGAGTCACACCGCCCCTAAACACACATGAACATTGTGATTGGCTGTGCCTTTCCCTGCTTTCATGTGAGAGGTTGTAGCAGTTCAGGTGTAGCAGCGCCAAAACAACAGTGCAGGAGGAATTTCCCGTGCATGAATAAGGTGAGGTGTGACACACACACAAGTCCGGATGGCTGCAGCAAAACAAGGTAGACATGAAGAGCTTTTTTTAATAAAAAGTGTAAGTCACATAAACTCAAGTTCACTACTAAATGAGTCCATCATGATAATGCAGTTAATGCTCAAGTTTTTCTCTGATTTAACACAGTCTCTCATTATAGCAGACTGATAGAGCCTGTGAATAATATGACCTGAAAACTAACTACAGAATAGACAGCTGAATGTAAAAGTATAGGGGAATTACCAGCCTATGTCACACATGATGTCACACGGGTTCAACCACACATACCGGTTGCAAAAAAAGACCTGTTGCGATAGCAAACAAGTGGTGTTGTGCGGTAGGATGCCAAAATCGAAAGTCCAAAAAAAGAAAACTTAAATTGTAGCATACACCACACTGCTTGTAATGCCAATAAGTCTTTAGCTAACAGCCATCATAAGAGCTGAATGGAGTGAGGACCTAATTAAAAATGCTGGACTCTGCAGTTCTCATCAGGTCAGTTCCCGCTATGCAGAATCAGACACATTCCTCCTTTTTGATTGCAGCAATGATTTCAGCATAAACAGTTCAATATGGTGAATTAAACTGCGGACACTGAATGCTGAGAATGAAATGTAAACATGTGTTCCCATACCCTGCTGTACAGGAGCAGCTCTCTGTCAGAATGCAGTTGTTTACTTGTTGATGACTACCTTGTACAGCTCCGTCTTCTCTCCTTGTCTTTGGCTCGGCAGAACCTCGGTTTTTAGCACTACACAGTTTTGATTCTGGTAATCATGAAGCATTATTTCTTGCAAATGACCACACAGAACAAACTGTAGGCACACAAAAACTTGGAGGCCTTTAACTTCTCTCTTGCATAATCACTTGGAGTTTCAGTGAGATAGCTGTATATTTGGGGCTGGATGCTTGGTCATTTCGTCTTATTCAATATCCATTGGGAGGGTGCTATCGCTAAAGTACCTGACAGACAAATGGCGTTCACTTTAATGTTAATTTTGCTGAATCACTGTGCTTATCACTGGGTGACGAGCTGTTATAATATGCTGAAAGCATTATGTAAATAATATATATAATATGTAATCAATCAATGTAACTTATCTCTAAGCGTGCTTTCACACCTGTGAATCGATTCATTTGTTCCGAAACAGGGATTGAGATTGTTCCATTGTTGCTCTTTGTTCTTGGTGCTGTTCGCTTTCACACGGCAAACCTTCTAAACGGACCAAAACAGCTAAAACAAGTCACGTGTGAGTAAACTGTCCTCACATTGGTCAGAGTTTCAGTTTATTTTGAAGAGTCCAGTTCAGCTGTCGGGGGTGGTTTGCTGGTGTTTGACAGGGTGCGTGCGAAACGTCTGAAGAGCGAGGAGGGATGCAGTGGGGAGGGGTGTTGAGAAGGGTGCGCAACGTATTTTGAGGACCGGGAGGGAGACACACGATTTCCGTGAGATTATCACTCGTTTGCGGGCATCCGGGAGTCTTTGTGCATTTGCGGGAGACTCCCGGAACTTACAGGAGACTTGGGATGTCTGGAATGACCTCCTGCCCTACTCATAATTCTCTCTTCATATAGCCGTATGCCTATTACATATTCATAAAACACTGTGATATAGCCAGGCTCGGATCTAATCGCTACGTATTCTCACCACAATCGATCCGCTCCAGAGTTCGTTTCAATCGAGCCGAGACCACCTCATTCAGGCGGTCTTGGAGCGATTGCTTTGGCGCGAATCCGAGCGCGATTGGCCTGTTTACATATGCCAAATGAACCGCGCTAACTCATCTAAGTCTAGGTGTGAAAGCACCCTAAGACAATAACAAACTCTGTACTGCATCAGATGTCATTCCCGCGCTGTAAATGCTAGCACTCCTGGTTTTTTCCTGAACCTCGAGTCGTGCACATCCTAAATGTTTACAAACCGGTAATTCCTCTATATGATCTCTGCCAGTTCTCCCTGCCAATTTGTCAGAAAAACTACAGCCTGTGCTCCATCTTTTATTAATACTGAAATATGAGACATGTTTCATTTGCACCATGGCTAAAAAAACAGAAGTCTTTATTAAACTCTTTATCAGTTACTAAACATTCTTTTAACATGACTCTATCAGTCCCACGTGCATTTAAACTATACGTGTTATATTACAGTTTTATAAATGATAAACATTTTGAATAAAGTAATATGAAAAGATATTTATTTTTAAAATACAAATATATTACCATCTATCATTACATTACTTTTTATTTATTTATTTAGAAAACTGAATCCTACAGGCACATAACAAACTGGCCAGCACATTCAACTTTCCTCAGTCAGAATCTGGCCACTTCAATAATAAGAAAAATCCAAACATAATAATAATAATAATGATAATAATAATAATGATGATAATGATAATAATGATAATAATAATAATAAATAATAATAATAATAATAATAATGATGATGATGATGATGATAATAATGATAATAATAATAATAATGATGATGATGATGATGATGATGATAATAATAATAATAAAAAAAAAAAATAATAATGATGATGATGATGACGATGATAATAATAATAATAATGATAATAATAATGATGATGATGATGACGATGATAATAATAATGATAATAATAATGATGATGATAATAATACTGATGATAATAATAATAATAAAATAATAATAATAATAATGATGATGATGATGACGATGATAATAATAATGATAATAATAATAATAATGATGATGATGATGACGATGATAATAATAATAATGATAATAATAATAATGATGAAGATGATGATGATGATGATAATAATAATAATAATGATAATAATAATAATAATTATTACAACTCTTGGTCTTTCAAACCACCCGAACCCCCTCTTGGCTACAGGCCTGACTATTTAATTTAACTTAATAAATTTTATGAAGGGAGGATTAACTAATAATATATTTAATAGCAGTTAAATAATTCCAATCAAATAATTGATGAGATCCATGACCTGTGAAGAAAAGATGCCAGGGTCTCCATAATCCTGGACCAGGCCGTATCCTGAGCAGATGCTGTGGTGGTCATGGAGGAGCAGAGAGCATGAGGCTGATTCCTAAAAGACCCCAGTGACAGACGAGTCTCCAGATTGATTCTGTGGGCCAGCCTGAACCCCCACCGGTGACCTACTCACACCTGCAGCATTCTCCAGCCTCCGGCGCCTAGACTGCAGCTCCACACAGGAAGTTTGGCCAGAGGAGAAATGGTCGTGCTCAACTGAGCCTGGTTCCTCTCAAGGATTTCTCCTTCACTTTGGTCAATTGGTGAAGTTTGTTCCTCTACTGTCTCCACTGGCTTGCTTGGCTTGGGACTTGTGCTTCTGCGCATTGATGGATTTGCTCTTCAGTGTTTGGACTCTCAGCAGTGAAAATGAAACCACACTGAACTGAACTGAACTCTGAACACAATACTGACACTGTTCACATTAACTAGAACCTCTGTGTTCAGCTGCTGCGACACAATGGTAAAAGTGCTAGAGAAATAAAGATGAATTGAATTGATGGAGATCTGCATGCAGACACGCAGACACACACACACACACACACACACACACACACACACACACACACACAGATAGAGATCTGAACGCACACACCTCAACCTCTGCACTGCATGATGGGAGATGCTCCTGTCAGAATGCAAACAAAAGACACTGATAAAGTATTGATGGAGAAAGAGAGAGAGAGAGAGAGAGAGAGAGAGAGAGAGAGAGAAAGTAAAAGGAGAGAGCGAGACAGAGATCTGAGGTCAGACTGGTTAAAGCAGGTGGAGTGCTGACATCTGCTGGAGATCAGACTCTAACACACACAAACACTTACACTCTCTGCTGCACATCTCTCCTTCAGCCTGTCTCTATGTTCATCCATCTATTCATTCTATAAACAGCCTTCTGTCTGTCTCTCTATCCATCCCTCTATATTAGAGATGCCCAAAATAAAGCTTGAGGGCCAAAGTTGGCCCCATGGTAACCTTTGATTTGGCCCGCCATCCCATCTGAGACGAGAAGGAGAATGATTGGGATGGTTCAGGCATTGTCATTTCAAATTTAATGTAAGCTTTTAGTTGTTTGTTGAACTAAAATTAAATGTTCAAGTCCATTTAAATGCAGTAGTTTAGTTTAAAATGTGCTTACTGTCACCCAGATAGACGGATAGAGGACAATGCAGAGACTTTGGTTAGCAAATGTAGGCAGAGGCAGATTCTGCTGGACCAGTGTGTTCAGCGTGGAGCTCCACTGTGTTGGAAATCTGATTGTTTATATTTGTATTGCAGTAGGTTATCATTAAAAGGTTATACTGCATTAGTTAATACGATTCAAGGTTAAAAAAATTAGGAAATTACCCAGGACAGCTTTAATCTAATACAGTTTGGTGTATTTACCTTCGGCCCACGGCTCATACAAAAAGATTTGGGCAGCCCTGATCTATATATTTATCTGCAGGAGCAGCTCAGTAGATCAGGAGTGAGGATTCTCTGCTCTTTTACTAACTGGACACACACACGCACGCATGCACGCACGCACGCACGCACGCACGCACGCACGCACGCACGCACGCACGCACGCACGCACGCACGCACGCACGCGCACACACACACACACACACACACACACACACACACACACACAATTTACCCAATATTACAGTTTTACACATCTTTGGATGGAAACTTAACTACTGAAACCTAATGAGTGAATAGTTTGTGTGTGTGTGTGTGTGTGTGTGTGTGTGTGTGTGTGTGTGTGTGGTGTGATTTGATTAGCGTGTGAGAGATGTGTGGTTAATGTGTGTGTGTGTGAGGCATAATTGTTCAGTTCAATTATTTACTGCAAATAATATGCTGTACTAGCGACGCAGTGGCACAGTAGGTTGTGATGTCGCCTCACAGCAAGAAGGTCGCTGGTTTGAGCCCTGGCTGGGTCAGTTGGTGTTTCTGTGTGGAGTTTGCATGATCTCCCTGTGTTGGCGTGGGTTTTCTCCGGGTGCTCCGGTTTCCCCCACAGTCTAAACACGTGCGCTATAGGGCAATTGGGTAAACTGTCTGTAGTGTATGAGTGTGAATAAATGTGTATGGATGTTTCCCAGCGATGCGTTGCAGCTGGAAGAGCATCCACTGCATAAAACATATACTGGATAAGTTGGTGGTTCATTCCTCTGTGGTGACCCCATATTAATAAAGGGACTAAGCCGAAAACAAAATTAATGAATGAATAAATGAATATGCGGTACTAAACAGAATACATCCAATAAAAGCAGCTGTTGCACAATTTAAATACTGTAGTAATGTATAGTAAAGAGAAATATTTAGGAAAGAGCATTATATTGTGTATATATTTACAACTCTACATTTATAAATTACACTACATAATGTAGTATCATTAGTAACTATCATAAACTAATAGTAATTACCATAGTATACTTTAGCCTTTACTACAGTAAACTATATATATATATGGGCTGTTATCAGCGTTAACGTGCTGCATTAACGCGAGACTCTTATCGAGCGATTAAAAAAAATATGGCCGTTAATCTATTGTCAAAGTTGGGTTGTGAGCTGGGTCTATTCTACGCAAGCTATGATGACTTTCTCCTTGATATTTTAGCGCGGATGTATACCTGACTAAATTGCACTGTAGGTGGCGTGAACGAGTCTTGGACCCTGTGTGTGTTCCTACTGTGAAATGACCACATCAAACGTGACGTGCTAACATGGATGCAGTTCACTAGAGTGAGTCTGATTAATGTGAGCTCCACATCTAACTATCAGGCCCCTGTAGAGTTTATGTGTTCCAGTAAAACATCTACAGATAACATGGAGCGGGGGCTTTTTAAAATGAATGACAGTGAATGAAAGTCAAACCGGTGAGCCGTCTGACAAGAAAGTGCAAACTCAGGATTTCCCCATGCTGCATCACTGGTAAAATAATTATTACAAATGTGTTAAACGTGTGCTCGTAGCTGTGTAAAATAATGTGTGTTTTCTCGATATATAAAGTTATTTGTTTTGTAAAGCAGCCTGCAGTTTAGTTTGTTACCTCAGATTTAATTTGGATGTGATTCAAATGGCGCGAGACACAGAACGTAGACTCAAGTAACTTTGCCATGCTTGAAGCTTAGAGGTAGAATATAATTAAAGTTATTCTTTGTGTGCACAGACGGAGGGACTGCGAACCGTACCCGAGTCTGCTTGAAAACAGTGGTCGGTGCGCGGTTAACGCGAACTTCATGGTTCACTTATGTGATCTCATTCGCACCAGATCGCAGAAATACCTCACTTATGAATTGGTAAAGCACTGTATGCATTTAATCACTCGCTTTCTGACACACACAGGCCGACTGTAAATGACGAGCTGCAGATCTCATTTCTGTAATTCCAAATCATATATTTAAAATACAAGTTTAGATTTCAAAGATATAGAAATGTCACATGTACATGCAACCTCAAAATGGCAACTTGCAAAACTTTCAAAATGTATAAAATATAAAAATTATATACATATATATATATATATATATATATATATATTCAAGCCTATATTAATCAGGTCCAAGCAACATTTCCAGGGTTTGATGAATAAGCTATACATTAATACTTTACAAGTACAACAGCGACGAGACGATCCCAAGGTTTCTGGACCAGGCCGTATCCTGAGCAGCCGCTGTGGTGGTCATGATGAAAAGCATGAGACTGATTCCTGTGATGCTCCAAGGACAGACGTGTCTTCACTGAGGTCCAGCTACTGCGCCTAGACTGCAGCCCTGCACAAGACGTTTGGCCATAGGAGAAATGGTCGTGCCCAACTGAGCCTGGTTTCTCTCCAGGTTTTTTTAAATTCTTCACTTTCGCCAATTGGTGAAGTTTTTTCCTCGCCGCTGTCGCCACTGGCTTGCATGGTTCTGGATCTGTAGAGCTGCGCATCGATGGATTTGCTCTTCAGTGTTTGGACTCTCAGTAGTGATTATTAAACCACACTGAACTGAGCTAAACTGAACTGAACTTAAACTCTGAAAACTGAACTGACACTGTTTACATTCACTATAAACTTCCATGTGAAGCTGCTTTGACACAATCTACATTGTAAAAGCGCTATACAAATAAAGGTGAATTGAATTGAAGTACAGCAGTTTTCTTCTTTCTTCTTTAAGACCAGTGCCATTTTTAATTCACTTTTAAAAGCACATTCTAATTGAAATGGTGAAGTTTTTTTGTTTGTTTTTGTCTGCAAGCACAGTAAATATTCAAACTATTTATAATGGTTAAAGTGACTGACAATAATACATATTCTTAATAATAGGAATTAATCTGCCTGGTTTTATTTAAGCTGCTTAATTAGGCCTGCTACGCTACTGTATTTCAACACTGCTCATTATGGTGGTCCTTGAGAGACTATTTTTGTCTGAGGTGGTACTTGGTGAAAAAAGTTTGAGAACCACTGCTCTAGACTACTCTCCATTTGACTAGTGTACGATAACTTTCCACCAGATATGATAATTTTGAGGTTCTGGTACTTTCACGTTTCCAATGTGGCAACACTGTTGCAATGGCAAAACTCCACTATTTACTGCAAGGTAGGGCCCTATAATGTACAGGGCCGGCACTGAGGGCATAGGGGGGATAACTGGCAATAGAACACAGCCAGGAGCGATGTTCCTAACTACAGCTCTATACTGTAGGTGTAGTTGCAAGCATGAAAGTTTGCGACGCAGTTTGTGAATGTTCGTTGAAACAACGGATTTGGGAAACGGCAAATCAACGAACTATGTTTGTAACAACGCAACTTGCGATTCGCTATCTGATTTATAAAGTAGCGACGCTACCGCCACGCTACTGAGAAATGTAGTTCTAGCAGAACAGCAGCGCTTTAATAAATGGCCTTAGCAGAAGACATCGTGCATATCAAAAACAGGCAAAGCAACAGATTCATATTATTCAACATATCCCAGATTTGTAAAGACATGTTTAGATGTAACCCCATTTATAATCTTTAACATTTTCATAAGAAACTGTAATTTCAAGAGTTCACACTTAGCTGATGATTAAATATAAGCTTGTTTGGCATGCTGTCCCGGGAGAGAGCCCTGAGCTCATGTGATCCTCGAGCCCGGGGCTCCCTCCCGTTGCAAGGCAAGAGGGGAGATCAAGCTCAGGTAGATCTCGAGAACTCCCGTCGTAGTGATTGAAGAGCAGATAGTAGTTCTCTTTAACGAGATAGGTACTAGATAGGGAGCAAGTCTATAGTGTTGGTTAATCAATAACTTAGGTTGCATGTTTTGAAAAATTGGTGGGAGGAAACCGGAGAATGCGGGGGAAACCCACGTGAGCACGGGGAGAATGTGCAAACTTCGCACAGAAATGCCCGCTGGTTGGTAAAGCCTAGAACCATTGACATTCTTGCTGTGAGGCAACAGCACTAAGCGCTGGGCCACCGTGTCACCCATCTAGAAAGAGGAGGAGTAAGGGTGGAAGGGGGGATTCTTCAAAGCGAAGATAGCGGTGATATGAAACCCGGGGTATTTATAGTAGCTTAGGGATCATCTGACTGGTGCGTAGTGAATTGGATAATGTAGGTGCAGCCGCTAGCAATCCTAAGCACAAGATCCTCTCGAAATTAGTTTATAAATAAACTTCACTTAATTACACTTTTTTTCTCAGTAACTGTAATGAATTAGTTACTTTTATTTTGTAATTAAATTACTGAACGCTGTTACATGCAACTACACTGAAAAAAGGATGTCTGCAAAACTGTTGCAAACTATTTATTTGTGCTGAATTTAAACAAACTAATTAAATTTAATAAAATTCTACTTAATTTGTTTGTTTAAATTCAGCCGAAATAAATTGTTTACAGCCACGTAATGTAAAAAATTGAGTAAATCCAAGGAATCATCTCTGAATGATTTTTTTCAGTGTAGTTACCCCCCAACACTGTGTATGTGTGTATGATGTTTAGTTGGTGTGTGACGTGCTTGCGACGTGTGAGAGAAAAGTGTTGTGTGTGTGTGTGTGTGTGTGTGTGTGTGTGTGTGTGTGTCTGACGTACAGTGTATTATATTTAGTTGATGTGTGTGCGTGAGTAAGATGTATGGTTTGTGTGTGTGTGTGT
>CAIGQZ010011455.1:0-11804 GCA_903798205.1 Danio tinwini
AACAGCTTTTGTCAATATAACAAGAACCAAGGGTACAAAAATAGTTTAATAATAAAAAAGTACCCATTTACCCAAGCAAGTGAATGTATATGGTCATTGCGTAGTCCACAAAAATAACATAAATCACTGTAAATACACTTTTCTGAAAATATAAGAGTTTAGACATAATTATACTGTTAGAATCAACATTGAAATTGTGTAGGGTTGTTCAAATAGTAAACTCATTTAATGTACCATCCTTTTAATTTAGGCCTACTTATGTTTTTTTTTTTTATCTAACAAAATTGTTAGATTTAAATCTGATGTTAAAAGGCATTGCATTGTGTTTTCAAATCCTCAGAACACTTTCCTCTGCTTCGGGAAAATCTGTACCCCTGTGTTTTCAGTGTAAAGACATTTTCGGAAGATACATGACAAGTTACGTAAATATGTCTTTTAAAACATCACAAGTATCACTGTGATTTATTGAAAATAAAACACTAGAATTTGTGCAGTTGTAGTATCGTTTTTTTTTTTTCGTCAAGGCAACTGTTTGAAAGAAACGAGCGAACGCGTGCTAACAACAGCAACAATACAATAGACATGGGTGTCCATGCAAATAATTACAAAATTTTATAAAATCTGTGATGAAATAAACACTGGGCTTACGCAAATACAGCAAAACAACCATGAACTGTTTCAGTTCGCGAAGCGAATTCATGACGTCGTGATTTGTGTACATTCAGCCGTAAAGTTGCGCATGCGCTATGAAGGGGGAACAGGGGGAACTGAATTCTCCGGAACACAGGAATAGATCAGCAGCTGAGACACTCAAATCCAGAAGCTCATCACGATTGAACTAATGAAGAATCACAGCATCATCCGTTTGATTATAATAAAGAACATTATACACACATTCACATGAAACTTACTGCTTTTGTCAGGGCATTAAAGATTTAAAGCTATTCCGCGTTGTAAATGAAGGATTATGTCTGTTTAAAATGGCGGCACAACAACTAAACACTTTCACTTTCGTTTCTAAAGGAGCGGCAGATCATGAGTTCAGTGAAAAACATCCGTCACAAACCCTCTACACAGAGCAGAGAAAAGTCAACACAGCGGCAGGATTATCAAAGGACATGCGGAGTTACATTTTATTAGGGTGATTTTACCTGAAGCAGTAGAAACATTAGACACAGAGAAGACAGAACAAACATACTCGGATAACCTCTTTTACTTCCTCTTTTTCTTCTTCATATTGTGGCTGTGTGGCGAGTTACAGAGAGCAGCGTAAAGCTGAACACCGCCACCTGCTGTGCTGGAGTGTGTGTATAATATTTTTACAGTTTGGTAAAATCAGTTTCATAGACCTCAATTTGGATTTTTAGAAAATAAAATGACTGCTTTCACATATATACTCTAATCGTTCTTCATGAAGTCTAGCACAGCTTGTGTTATATTGTGTTATGAGACACTGTCTCACTGAAACCTGGCTGAAACTAAATGACTATATTAGTTTAAATGAAGCAACTCCTCCAGGATTCTCATATAAGCATGAGGCTCGTCAAACTGGTCGTGTTGGTGGAGTTGCATCAATCTTTAGTGATATTCTTAATGTTAATCAGAGAAATGGACTTATGTTTAACTCCTTTGAAGTATTAGCTCTTAATGTTATGCTACCAGATATTATGCAAAAACCTACGATATCTCTCGCTATAATCACCATATATAGACCCCCAGGACCCTATTTAAATTTTCTAAAAGAGTTTTCTGATTTTATTTCTGACTTACTAGTTAAAACTGATAAAATACTAATTGTAGGAGACTTTAACATCCATGTAGATGACTCCAATGATACACTAGGGCTCGCCTTTATGGATCTACTACATTCACTTGGGATAAAACAAAATGCGGTTGGTCCAACCCATCGCTTAAAGCATACATTAGATCTAATATTGTCTTACGGAATTGAGGTCTTTGATGTAGACATTATAGCACAAAGTGATGATATTACAGACCACTACCTCTTGCTATATAAGCTGCGTTCACCTGAAATTATTAGATCTGCACCAATATACCGCCCTGGTAGGACTATCGTTCCATCCACCAAGGATGAATTCATAAATAACTTACCTGATCTTTCTTTAATTCGAAATACACCCGCAAACGTAAATGACCTTGATGTAGTAACCAGCAGTATGGATGCCATCTTTACTAGCACACTAAATACGGTGGCATCCATTAAATTAAAAAAGGCTAGAGAGAATAAAACTACACCATGGTACAATAGTCATACTCGCGCTCTCAAAACAGCAACCCGTGCCCTGGAACGTGAATGGAAAAAAACATAGAGGTTTTTAGAATTGCGTACAAAGACAGTATGTCCAGCTATAGGAGGGCTTTTAAATCTGCCAGAGCTGAGCACCTCCGCAAACTGATTGAAAATAATCATAACAATCCTAGATTTTTATTTAGCACCATTGCTAAATTAACAAATAATCAGTCATCCTGTGAACAAAATGTCCCACCGCATATTAGTAGTGATGACTTCATGAATTTTTTCAGTGATAAGATAGAAGACTTTAGACAGAAAATAGAAGATGTTAAACTTTCTGCACCACCTTATACTCCAGATCCAGTAAACATTTCACTGAATCAAAATAACCTACAATGCTTCAAAATCATAGAACAGGAAGAGCTAGATAAAGTTATAAATAGTACCAAACCAGCTACATGTATGTTAGATCCAATTCCAACAAAATTACTGAAAGATTTGCTACCTGTTATAGGAGAACCTCTCCTTAACGTTATCACCTCTTCTTTAGCTTTAGGCCATGTTCCAAATCCTTACAAGCTAGCTGTTATTAAACCTATTATTAAGAAACCACAACTGGACCCCAGCAACCTAGCTAATTATAGGCCTATTTCAAATCTTCCGTTTATGTCTAAAACACTAGAAAAAGTTGTTTCTACCCAATTATGCTCCTTTCTGCAGATGAACAATATTTTTGAAGTGTTTCAGTCAGGTTTCAGGCCTCATCACAGCACAGAAACCGTATTAGTGAAAATAACCAACGATTTACTCTTAGCTGCTGACCAAGGGTGCATCTCACTATTAGTTCTACTAGATCTTAGCGCCGCTTTTGACACCGTTGATCACAATATCCTCATAGACCGCTTATATTCTACAGGTGTCCAAGAACAGGCTCTTCAATGGTTTAGGTCATACTTAGCTGATCGTTACCAGTTTGTGAATATTAATGGACAACTTTCACAAGTAAGACTGTTAAAGTACGGAGTCCCTCAAGGATCAGTTTTAGGCCCTTTGCTGTTTACAATATACATGCTTCCCCTGGGGGACATTATTAGAAAACATGGGATCAGTTTTCACTGCTATGCAGATGATACTCAATTATACATTTCAACTAAACCGGATGAGATGTCTGAACTGTCTAAGTTAACTGAGTGTATTAAAGATGTTAAAGACTGGATAACCAACAATTTTCTTCTCTTAAACTCAGACGAAACAGAATTATTACTTATTGGGCCTAAATCCTGTACACAGCAGTTCTCACAACTCGACCTGCAATTAGAGGGATACAAAGTTAGAGTTAGCTCTACTATAAAAGATCTGGGTGTCATATTAGACAGCAATTTAAACTTCGAAAATCATATATCCCATGTCACAAAAACTGCCTTCTTTCATCTAAGAAATATTGCTAAATTGCGAAGTATGCTATCCATCTCAGATGCAGAAAAGCTAGTTCATGCTTTCATGACTTCTAGGCTAGACTACTGTAATGCTGTTTGCTGATTGCCCAGCATCCTCTATTAACAAACTTCAGCTAGTACAAAAATGCAGCTGCCAGAGGTCTTACCAGGTCTAGAAAATATGATCATATCACCCCAATTTTATCCTCCTTACACTGGCTGCCTGTTAAGTTTCGTATTGAATTTAAAATACTGCTTCTTACCTATAAAGCCTTAAATAATCTAGCTCCTGTTTATCTAACCAACCTCCTGTCTCGCTACAACCCAACCCGCTCTTTAAGATCTCAAAACTCAGGGCTTCTTGTAGTACCTAGAATAGCAAAATCGAGCAAAGGAGGTCGAGCCTTCTCATTTATGGCCTCTAAACCCTGGAATAGCCTTCCTGATAATGTCCGAGGCTCAGACACACTCTCACTCTTCAAAACTAGATTAAAGACCTATCTTTTTAGCAAAGCATACACTCAGTGCATTACATAGCGGTATTTTGCTACTTGTTTATATACACTATGAACAGCAGCTACGCTAATTATTCTCCTTATTCTGTATTTCCACCTGGGGGTACTCATCTCGAGGCCCTCAGACTATGCATTGCCACTGATGCGATCCAAGACCAGCTACGAGATGATCCCAAGGTTTCTGGACCAGGCCGTATCCTGAGCAACTGCTGTCGTGGTCATGGTGGAGAGCATAAGACTGATTCCTGTGATGCTCCAAGGACAGACGAGTCTTTGCTGAGGTCCAGCTTTCTGCACCTAGACTGCAGCTCTGCACAAGACTTTTGGCCATAGGAGAAATGGTCGTGCCCAACTGAGCCGGGTTTTTTTTATTCTTCACTTTCGCCAATTGGTGAAGTTTTTTTCTCGCCACTGTCGCCACTGGCTTGCATGGTTCGGGATCTGTAGAGCTGCGCATCGATGGAATTGCTCTTTAGTGTTTGGACTCTCAGTAGTGATTATTGAACCACACTGACCTGAGCTAAACTGAACTGAACTTAAACACTGAAAACTGAACTGACACTGTTTCAATTCACTATAAACTTCCATGTGAAGCTTCTTTGACACAATCTACATTGTATAAGCGCTATACAAATAAAGATGAATTGAATTGAATTGAATAATGGGAAAAGCCCTGGTTTAGATGGTTTGTCATCCGAATTTTATAAGACTTTTAAAGATGTTTTAATTCCAATCTTAAGATATCTTTTTATTGCTATATTTTAAAAAGGACAGTTGAGTGAGAGTATGAAGAAAGGAATGATTAAAATAATTTATAAAATAAAAGGTGATAAAGATTATTTGCGGAATTATAGACCTTTAAGCATGCTTAATACAGATTATAAAATATTAGCAAAGATTTTAGCAAACAGACTTATTAAAAAGGTAGTTCCCACTCTTATTACTACTAATCAGGCTTATGGTATAATAGACAGAGACATAGCAGACACAGTTACAAGTATTAGAGATTTAATATGGTACATAAAAGAAAAAAATGATAAAGGATTTTTATTCAGCATAGATCTAGAAAAAGGCTTTTGATGGAGTTGAGCATAGCTATTTATTTGACTTAATCCAGAAATTTGGCTTTGGTGAGAATTTCATTGAGTGGATAAAATGTTTTTATACAGACATTTTTAGTTGTTTTCAAATAAATGGATTTTTAACAGACTATATTGAAATTTCTAGATCTATAAGGCAAGGATGCCCTTTATCAGCATTATTATACACATTAGTTGCTGAACCATTAGGCTTAGCTATAAATGGAGAAATCAATGGAACAGAACAAAAAAAATTTCAGTATGCTGATGATACCACTCTATTTTTAAAAGATTTTAATAGTGTTGGTAAAGCTATGGAAACATTTGATAAATATCGTCGAGGCTCTGGAGCAAAAGTAAATAAAGAAAAAACTGAATATATTAAGATTGGATAAATAGAAGCTCCACAAGGAAATTGAAAATTTAAAGAACAAAACCATTACATAAAGATCTTAGGCATTACACTGGGATATGATGAAATTAAAACTAGAGAAGTAATTTGGGATGAACTCCTACGTGGGTGTATAAGAAAATAAAAGCCATGATTTTAAAGTTTTTATGGGATGATAAACCATCTAAAATTGCATATAATACTATCATTGATAAGGTGGATGAGGGAGGATTAGGACTTATAGATCCATGGATAAGAATAAAAAGCATGAGAATTAAAACTTTAAAAAAAAATTTAAATGAAGACAATATTCCGTGGAAAAGCATAATGAGTTATTTTATTAATAAATGTAGACAAATAGGAGATGATTTCTTATGGATGGCATTTAAAGATCGCATGATAGAAAATATTCCTGAGTTCTATAAAGAGTTGTTGAGAACATGGAAATGTTTTTATGAAAACATACAAATTGAGATTGAAGGGAGAAAACTTCATTTACAGCAACGCCTATTTTTAAATCAGAACAATAAAAGCAAAAAACAAATGTTTTATGAGAACTGGTATACAGTGGGTTTTAGACAAGTAAAAGACATTTTATATTAAGTAAAACCTGGGTTTTTACCTAGTCAAGCAATAATAGATACATTGGAGGAAATAGAAGATATAGATGATAAAGAAAAAATTGAAGATCATTACAAGAAGTTAAGATTAGCATTACCAGATCACTAGATCAAAACTATTAAAGATAATAAAAAAGAAACTGAAAATGGGAAAGTAAAAGTTTTTTTTTAAGAATGAATGAAGATAAGATTAGTATTAATGATTGTCCTATCAAGATGTTTTATACATGTTTGTGTAATACTGTCTTTAAAAAACCTAAATCAAAAGAATTTTGGGAAAAGTTATTTGAGAACTTTGATGCTTTGAATATATGGAGAAATGTAAGATGGAATTTTAAAAGTCCAGCATTGGAAAACTTTGATTTTATATTAGGACACAACTGCATAATGACAGAAATGATCTTAAAAAAGATTGGGGTATCACAAGATGAATTGTGTAAGGTGTGTTTGGAGAAAAAGGAAGGTGTGTTACACCTATTTTTAAAATGTAAAAAGTTAAGTGATTTTCTGAAGATGTTTAAAACAATGGTATGTAATTTTCTGTATAATGAAAACATTATTTTAGAAGAATGGGATACACTGTTTTTATTTGGTTTTAATGGGAAAACAAAAAATAAGTTTGCTATTAATTATATGTTGACTCTGGCTAGATATACAATATGGAAAAAAAGAAAAAAAGAAATGTCATTGGTTTTGTTGTATAAACAGATTGTGACTGAGGAAATAATGGTTATATATGACAATTACAAAATGTATGAAAAGATGGAAAATTACATTTACATTTTTTAAAAATTTATTATAAAAAATAATCCATATATTGTACAAACGTGGACTGGCTTTGAAGTTTTCTTACCAGAAGAGTTTTAAATATTTTACGTTTTAGATATTTGTATAATTTTTTATTTTTTTTATCTCGTCTGATCTCGGAAGTAAAGCCGGGTTGGGCCTGGTTAGTACTTGGATGGGAGACTGCCTGGGTCTCCCAGGTGCTGTATGCTGTATGGCTGTAATGAAATCCTTCATTTGGCAGCTAATACACTTCCCAGTGTCACAGCTCTGGTGCTAGTATTGTTTATCATATTCATTTTATTTGGGAGGGTTGGGACAAAAAAAAAACACAGATAAACAATTGACGGGACAAGGGCGTTGTTTCTGTCGGTATTGTGTCAATGGGAGCTAAGCTGCGCTCAGGTCCTGGTAATGAGCCTCTTTTAAATAACCAGCTCTTGACAGCCGCTTTAGCTTACAGCCACACCACCCTGTGTATACGTGATCTTGTCTGAACTCTGCAGACTCTGCGGCTTACAGTTTGTCTCGGCGGACAATTTAAATGCAGTTTTACTTCCTTAACAACACTAAATGCGGTCAAGCAATAAAACTACTGCTACCACAATAGAGTTGTGCAGTAACAAAACTTCTGTTCCCTCTAATCTATTCTTCCCGGACAAAAATAGAAAAGATTAACAACGTGTTTTCGGGGTTTTGTGCTTTAAAAGCCAGATCTGCCTGCCCGCATTCTCCACCACTATGTAAGGAATCAGCTCTTTGGTTTAAATCACGTTTAAACTTTGGGGAATCGAATCTAAAGATTCGAACATGATTCACATAGAATTATTGAAAGCTTACACTTAACCTACTCATTTGTCCAGCAAATAGAATGGTTAGTGTAAAGCAATCCTGTATTATAATATTATGTGGCCAACTTATAACAATATAAAAACAGTATCTAATTATTTAATGAGCAAGGTAACAGTATCTGAAGCTGAGACATTAACTTATAAAGCACACAACACACCAACACGGATCTTAAAATGAAACACAAGTTTATTGCTACTCTATAACACAATGTACTAATCTGCCTAAAACTAACAAACGCACATACATACACACAAGCAGTTTGAGGAGAGTTATGACGGAGAGCGAGTAGGTATTCAACTTCTAGCATTTGCTAAGTTCTTAGCATTGCAACCTGAGAGAAACCATAAAAGCAGAGAATTTTGCTATTCTTTACTACTTAAATATAATATACACCAGTTCAGCAATGGATATAAACACTGTTTGTGTTACTTGCGATTCTGATGGAATTTTGGTTTCCTCGAATGGTCCAAGGAAGATCCCGGCGAAGCTGATTGGTCAGCGTAGCATCTTCAGTGACGTGCTGGAATTCCCTCATCGGTGGAAAGGGGTTTCCTTACTTTCAGGGAAGTTTGGGGTCGGTAGCTAGGGATACAAATGCTGGATGAGGCGGTTTCAAGTTTCAGTCTCGTGGAGTCCTTCCTAGAGTTTTGGCTCTCTGCAGAATTCTGTAGTTATGACAGAGTTTCAGAGTTCTGATGAGTTGACCCGATGGCTTGTTGTTGAAGTGGTTGCGCAAGCAGATCTGGGGTCGAGCCAGTAGCGAGTGAACGTCGCGGTTTGCTCCGTGATGCAACAAGGCTTCCGGCAAGGCGATGTAACGGCCAGCACGAGAAGAGCAACGTCAGGGCAGTGACAATGATGACGAGCGGCAAAGACACGGCAAAAGACGACCTAAAACTTTCATTGTTCAAAGTTTTATAGGTTTGGATATAAGTGTGGCCTACACAGGTATTGTCCAATAAGAGAAGCTGCAGGGTGGAATCACACCCCCATTCCCTCCTCTAGGAGGTTGTGTTAGCACTTCATGTGAGAATCATGCATTACCTGCCTTTAATCGAAAGCTATTAAAATAAAGTTTTATAACATGGACATTTCTACTAGTATGGTTTCTTCATATAAACCAATGCATTTAAAACGTTTCAAGCTTTCAATTAACACTAAATATGAAATGTTTCACAAACGTTCTGTAGATTTCATGCAGCAGTAAAGGCTATAACTCATTACCTATCCATAACGGTTACGTTAAACACATGAAACATGTACACACAAAAACCTACAGAAACATAAAACAAACATACATTACTCAAATAAACACAGTTTAATTGAAAGTCCGTTTGAACTCTGAAAGTTTTAAACCGATTCTGTGTCTGCCTACGAGTGTGTATTCCTTTGCAGACGCAGGTCGCGGTGTGAACCAAAAGGTAAAGTTAATTAGCACGTGTTCGTGATCGCAACTGGCAAGTGGTACTGTGGATTGCCTTGCTGTGTGCCTGTGGGTTGCTTTGAAATTAAAATCATAGCTCAGACACAAAGGCACCGTTCAATCTTTTAAGAATAATGTGGTGTGTGATTTGTTTAGTTTGTGGAAGATCCGTTGACTCCCCACAGTTTTGTATGTAATTTGAGTTTTTCATTTGTGTTTTGGATGTTGATTTCGTGGTGTTGCTAGTGCCGCTGCAAGTTATAGCAACACCACACATTTTATGTTAATATTTCATCTTGTTTGCATTTAATTGTTTGATTTTTAGTAAAATATAAGTTAATGTATTTTAAGCATTGTCAAAGTTGAGTCTGCTGTGTACTTTTCTTGAGCAACAGTAACTTATTTTCAGTTTAGTGTTAATTTGAATATAGTTGTTGTCTATATATTTAAACCTTTTGTGTCTTTTCAGTAGTCTGGACCTTGCGTGTGGAGGGGCCATTTGGTATAGACTGGTGTGGGACACTTCTTTGATGTGATGCTAAGTGGGTGAAGTACACGATGGTGTGTCTATAGAGTGCTGTGGATTTGTTCTTTAGTGTTCACTGATCCTTGTGAGAGCCCAGCTCCTGGGTTAAGTGTGGTGGTATCATTATTAATTTGTATTATTATTTTGATTTACTGTTGCTCAGTGAGGAAATGTGATGTGTTTTTAATTGCTGTTGATGTTTACGAGTGTACACTACTGCTTGAACAGAATAAATTTAGTATTTTTATAAATTGTTTCCCACGTTTCTGCCTGCACTCATTTTCAAGGGAACGAACCAGTGTCCTTGTTGGGACGTGTTCTCCATTAAGTTAGGGTGGCATAGTCGCTACAATTCTTTATAGAATCACACTTTGATTGTGTATATACTGCTCTCATGAGCAGCAAGCTCCTCTCCCCTCATCTTGCATTTTGGCGTGCCTAGACCCCAAGGTGTGGGGGGTTTTTGATAAACTCAGCTGCCCTCAGCAAACGCGTCTGATCCCCGCCACTCGCTGCACACTAAGTGCAGGGCAAATACAGAAGCCTTACATTAACTGTTGGCAGAGCTACATGTGGTTGGTGCACCCCAGCCATCTCGAAAACTGAACAGCATCAGGAGATGGAACTGGGCAAGGCTGGTGCACCCCAACCACCTTTTTAACCTCTTTGTTTACTAGACAGGCAGTTTGACCAACTGAGCCACAGCGCCAGACAGAAGAAAGATGGGCTAATTGTTTATACGAAAAAAAACACAACGGTAGTGCTGCATGTGTGAATGTCTGGACTTGAAATACTAAAGTCCAATTGGTTACCTATTACCACACCATGCTCTATAAAGCCATTGTCCAAAGCTCTCTTGAAGGAGCAGCGTTCTTAAGGATTTGAGTTTTGTTAAGAAACGAACTGCTAAACAACTTGCTGCGTAAACACTCATAATTCTTTATACAAAGCTATTTTGGCACCTGAACATTAGGCACTGCTGGGATTTGAACCCAGGATCTCCTGTTTACAAGACAAGCGCTTTGACCAACTAAGCCACAGTGCCACAGCTAAATAGTGGGATGACATTTTTGCACAAAGAGCCTAAAAAAGACAGCATGTCTTAAAGAGACAACCAAAGAAGTTGTTTAACTCTATTTGTTGCACTATCCATTACGCCTCAAAGCTATACAATTTCATGATTAATTTTGTTAGGCTCTGTAAAACAAGCACCACCTGAACTAAGGTGATGCTGGGATTTGACCCCAGGATCAAGCATGCATAAAGAGGCTCTTGTACGACAAATCCAAAAGGCTTGATCTTAACAATAGGTGGTAGCCACTTTTGCGCTATCCATTGCGCCACAGAGCCACACTGCTGTGCCCTTTGTAGCACTGTTGCACAGGAAGCATTTTTTGGTACTCTTAAGCCCATAATAACAACACTATCAGCAGACTAGGCACTGCTGGGATTCGAACCTAGGACCTCCTGTTAACTAGGCACGCGCTTTGACCAACTAAGCCACAGCACCAGACAGAAGAAAAATGGGCTAATTGTTTATACGAAAAAAAAAAAACATACAACGGTAGTGCTGCATGTGTGAATGTCTGGACTTGAAATACTAAAGTCCAATTGGTTACCTATTACTACACCATGCTATATAAAGCCATTGTCCAAAGCCCTTTTGAAGGAGCAGCGTTCTTAAGGATTTGAGTTTTGTTAAGAAACAAACTGCGTAAACACTCATAATTCTTAACACAAAGCTATTTTGGCACCTGAACATTAGGCACTGCTGGGATTTGAACCCAGGATCTCCTGTTTACAAGACAGGCGCTTTGACCAACTAAGCCACAGCGCCACTGCTGACAAACAGGTATGACATTTTTGCACAAAGAGCCTAAAAAAAGACAGCATGTCTTAAAGAGACAACCAAAGAGGTTGTT
>CAIGQZ010011457.1:0-20406 GCA_903798205.1 Danio tinwini
AAGAAGCCCTGAGTTTTGAGATCTTAAAGAGCGGGTTGGATTGTAGCAAGACAGGAGGTTGGTTAAATAAACAGGAGCTCGATTATTTGAAGCTTTATAGGTAAGAAGCAATATTTTAAATTCAATACGAAACTTAACAGGCAGCCAGTGTAAAGAGGATAAAATTGGGGTGATATGATCATATTTTCTAGACCTGGTAAGAACTCTGGCAGCTGCATTTTGTACTAGCTGAAGTTTGTTAATAGAGGATGCTGGGCAACCAGCAAACAGAGCATTACAGTAATCCAGCCTAGAAGTCATGAAAGCATGAACTAGCTTTTCTGCATCTGAGATGGATAGCATATTTCGCAATTTAGCAATATTTCTCAGATGAAAGAAGGCAGTTTTTGTGACATGGGATATATGATTTTTAAAGGTTAAATTGCTGTCTAATATGACACCCAGATCTTTTATAGTAGAGCTAACGCTAACTTTGTATCCCTCTAATTGCAGGTCGAGTTGTGAGAACTGCTGTATGCAGGATTTAGGCCCAATAAGTAATAATTCAGTTTTGTCTGAGTTTAAGAGAAGAAAATTGTTGGTCATCCAGTCTTTAACATCTTTAATACACTCAGTCAGCTTAGACAGTTCAGACATCTCATCCGGTTTAGTTGAAATGTATAATTGAGTATCATCTGCATAGCAGTGAAAACTGATCCCATGTTTTCTAATAATGTCCCCCAGGGGAAGCATGTATATTGTAAACAGCAAAGGGCCTAAAACTGATCCTTGAGGGACCCCGTACTTTACCAGTCTTACTTGTGAAATTTGTCCATTAATATTCACAAACTGGTAACGATCAGCTAAGTATGACCTAAACCATTGAAGAGCCTGTTCTTGGACACCTGTAGAATATAAGCGGTCTATGAGGATATTGTGATCAATGGTGTCAAAAGCGGCGCTAAGATCTAGTAGAACTAATAGTGAGATGCACCCTTGGTCAGCAGCTAAGAGTAAATCGTTGGTTATTTTCACTAATGCGGTTTCTGTGCTGTGATGGGGCCTGAAACCTGACTGAAACACTTCAAAAATATTGTTCATCTGCAGAAAGGAGCATAATTGGGTAGAAACAACTTGTTCTAGTATTTTAGACATAAACGGAAGATCTGAAATAGGCCTATAATTAGCTCAGCTGCTGGGTCCAGTTGTGGTTTCTTAATAATAGGTTTAATAACAGCTAGCTTGTAAGGATTTGGAACATGGCCTAAAGCTAAAGAAGAGTTGATAACGTTAAGGAGAGGTTCTCCTATAACAGGGAGCAAATCTTTCAGTCATTTTGTTGGAATTGGATCTAACATACATGTAGCTGGTTTAGAACTATTTATAACTTTATCTAGCTCTTCCTGTTCTATGATTTTGAAGCATTGTAGGTTATTTTGATTCAGTGGAATGTTCACTGGATCTGGAGTATAAGGTGGTGCAGAAAGTTTAACATCTTCAATTTTCTGTCTAAAGTCTTCTATTTTATCACTGAAATAATTCATGAAGTCGTCACTACTAATATGCGGTGGGACAATTTGTTCCGAGGATTATTTGTTAATTTAGCAATGGTGCTAAATAAAAATCTAGGATTGTTATGATTATTTTCAATCAGTTTGCGGAGGTGCTCAGCCCTGGCAGATTTAAGAGCCCTCCTATAGCTGGACATACTGTCTTTGTACGCAATTCTAAAAACCTCTAAGTTTGTTTTTTTCCATTTACGTTCCAGGGCACGGGTTGCTGTTTTGAGAGCGCGAGTATGACTATTGTACCATGGTGTAGTTTTATTCTCTCTAGCCTTTTTTAATTTAATGGGTGCCACCGTATTTAGTGTGCTAGTAAAGATGGCATCCATACTGCTGGTTACTACATCAAGGTCATTTACGTTTGCGGGTGTATTTCGAATTAAAGAAAGATCAGGTAAGTTACTTATGAATTCATCCTTAGTGGATGGAACGATAGTCCTACCAGGGCGGTATATTGGTGCAGATCTGATAATTTCAGGTGAACGCAGCTTATATAGCAAGAGGCAGTGGTCTGTAATATCATCACTTTGTGGTATAATGTCTACATCAAAGACCTCAATTCCGTAAGACAATATTAGATAATGTATGCTTTAAGCAATGGGTTGGACCAACCGCATTTTGTTTTATCCCAAGTGAATGTAGTAGATCCATAAAGGCGAGCCCTAGTGTATCATTGGAGTCATCTACATGGATGTTAAAGTCTCCTACAATTAGTATTTTATCAGTTTTAACTAGTAAGTCAGAAATAAAATCAGAAAACTCTTTTAGAAAATTGACATAGGGTCCTGGGGGTCTATATATGGTGATTATAGCGAGAGATATCGTAGGTTTTTGCATAATATCTGGTAGCATAACATTAAGAGCTAATACCTCAAAGGAGTTAAACTTAAGTCCCTTTCTCTGACTAACATTAAGAATATCACTAAAGATTGATGCAACTCCACCACCACGACCAGTTTGACGAGCCTCATGCTTATATGAGAATCCTGGAGGAGTAGCTTCATTTAAGCTAATATAGTCATTTTGTTTCAGCCAGGTTTCAGTGAGACAGAGTGCATTAAGATTGTTATCTGTTATTATTTCATTTATGATAAGTGTTTTAGGTGCTAATGACCGGATGTTTAGGAGACCAAGCCTTACCAAGTTTGTATTATCCCTTTTTATTGGATTTTCAGCTTTTATTCTTAATAGATTTTTTCTAAAGCACACAGTACGTTTAATTGTTGATCTAATAACACGAGGAACAGACACAGTCTCTATGGGGTACTCTAGACATGTGTTACTATAATTTAAGTTGGACGAACAGGAGTCTATATGGGTAAAATGTGAATTTTGTGAATTTTTACTTACTAGTCAGACAGAACGAAGCATCTTAGAGATGTTGTCCGACAGCAGTTCAGCTCCAGCTCGACTAGGATGCAGCCCGTCAGCGCGGAAGAGCCTAGGACGCTCCCAGAAAAGATTCCAGTTATTAGCAAAGAGCAATTTCTGTTCATTACACCATGTTAATAGCCATTCATTCAGAGTAAAAAGTCTACTGAACCTTTCATTTCCTCGGCGGTAGGTAGGAAGCGGTCCAGAAACGATGATCTGCGTGGCGGGCGAGGTGCGTCGAACCGTCTCGATCAGGCTCCTGAAGTCCCTCTTCAGGATCTCCGACTGGCGAAGCCCGGTGTCGTTCGTCCCCACATGGAGGACAACGGCACCGAGGCTCTCGCCAGCGCTCAGGATACTCGGAATCTGTGTAGAAATATTCTTAACGCGAGCACCAGGAAAGCAAAATGTGCGTACTTTATTACCTGAAGTGGAGGCAGGACGGACGTGGCGGACGATGGAGTCACCGATGATAGCCACATCGTGACCCGTCTCGCGGAGAGAGGCGAAGCGGTTCTCCGTGGAGATCTCGAACACGGGAGGAGGAGACTCTCTGCCCCGGGGCTTCCTGAGCACCCTACGCGGCTGCACCCAGGGGCCGTGGTAGCCGGGTGTCGGCGTGAACGACCCCTGGGCACACCGCGTCCTAGGTGCGCTGAGCCTGGACAGAGAAACACGTGGGGTTGAAGTGGACGGAGTGTCGCGGCTGTATTGTGCACTTACCTCAGATGAGCGGCCTGTCACACGGGACACAGCGAGCAAGGCCCGCTGCGTTGTGAGTTCAGCCCGTCTCACCTGCAGAAGGCGGATGCGTTCATCCAGCCGTCCCAGCTCCATGTCCAGCGCCTCCATCGATGTCTCTCCTGCACACAAGGACAGAGACACAAGCGACATCGTACAGGGTAAACGAGCAAAGCCAGTAAGTGAGAAAATTAGGGAATGAAAGCAGTCGGTAGCTTTAGCTGACTAGCGATGCTAGCAGGCCAAAGCTACAAACAACAGGCGGATGCTCGAGAGACAGAACGTTTTTAAAGTAGATTTATTTGTATAAAGTGCTAAATGTTGTAAAAAATGTATTTAGGGATTGTTCCCCTAAGTAGTATTTAGTGAAAGTGGAGGTATTTGATAATAAAAATGCAAATTGCGAATCTATGCAACAGAGAGCTCCAAACACAGTCCGTTTAGCGTAGCAGCGTAGCAGTGACGTCACCCGAGCATGCGCACAATGGCAATTCAGGCCAATTATTGGTTCAATAATTGGTTCAACAGGCCATTATTGGTTCATGTATTAACTAACATGAACCAATAATGAACAGTACTTGTGCAGCATTTATTAATCATAGTTTGCTAATTAATTTTTAAAAGCCAAAGTTGTGATTGTTAACAATATTTGCTGCACTGTAATTAAGCCTGAACTAACAATGAACAGATCTAATATCCTGAACTAATGTTAACGAAGATGAATAGATACAGTAATAAATGTATTTGTCATTGTTTGCTAATATAAACATTAACTAATACACTCTTATTGTAAAGTGTTATCAAATTAAAGAACTGCAACCAAATTTTCACATTACCAGAACAAAAGCTACATTTTTTATTAGCTGAGTATAAGGTGATCTAATTTTCAGTGTCAATTTCACCTGCACTACACTTTTTACCTGTACATGTAAGTACTTTTATTATTGTATGATTATTTTCAGTACTTTTTTCCCAACACTAGATGTTCTTTGCTTTAAGAGCTTCTTGTCCCAGTATTATTTTTTCTTATGTACTCTTTAAAAAAACAATTCATCTGAACAAAAAAACATTTCAAAATGTTCTCTCCATGTTCATTCCACAGCCTACAGATTATTTAGG
This sequence comes from Danio tinwini, assembly GCA_903798205.1. Lineage (NCBI taxonomy): Eukaryota > Metazoa > Chordata > Actinopteri > Cypriniformes > Danionidae > Danio > Danio tinwini. The sequence continues at coordinate 4,779 of CAIGQZ010011457.1, forward strand.
TGTGATAAAAAAAATCTCATTTTATAGCAAATTGGTTATGCAAATGTTATCAATTAGATTGTAACAACCATAAAATTAGCTCAAATGTTCCTAGTTCTTCAAGAGTTGGGCAAAAAGGGACATTCAGTATTTGTACATGTGTCAATTAATTGCTTTGTGATAATTGGGTGTATTTTTTATCAAAAAGACTCAAATTTCATCAATCCAATATCCTAAAACAACTAAAACTGTCACAGACCACTGCTTTTTTAGTCCATCTCTGTTTGTAACGATACATTCCCTCACATTATGATTTGTATTTATAGCTAAAGGAACCATGATGCATAGAATCAGTTCTGGGATTTAGGTTGTTTTTATAGTTATTGGTTTAATTTATTATTATTATTATTATTACTAATATTATTTAAAAAATATTATTATTACACTACTATTATTGTTGTTGTTTTGTGTTATTTAGACACAGCCTTATTTTATTATTCATCTGTTTTGAACTTGTAGATGTTTTTGTTTTGTTTTTACTAAGTATGAATCAGCTCATAAAATGGCGGACACAGCCACAGCTGTGTTTTGGTATGAATGAAACTATTGTTACACTTCATTCTCAGCGTCTCACTCCATGAATACCCGGGAAACACCCACGACAGAATCAGCGTGGATTAATTACACAATTTTTGTTCTCAACAGTTTTGTCGTGGACAACCTACAGAGAAAACAAAGCTTTGTGTTCTTCTCTCTGAATTGTACGTTCACTTTCGTTTTTAAATCAAGTGTCTATGCTTGTGTCCGGTAGGAGGCGCTGTGACTCCATCAGCGACACCAGCGGCGTAAGTAATAACTTTTAGACGTGCGCTTGCTTGCGCATGGTTGATTATGGTATAAAGGTATGAGGTAAGCTGTGCATATTGACATAGACGGGTTTTAATATAAAAAATGCCAGAAGTTTCCTGTAGGGTTTAGAGGTAGGATCTCTCTCTCTTTCTCTCTCTCTCTCTCTCTCTCTCTCTCTCTCTCTCTCTCTCTCTCTCTCTCTCTCTCTCTCTCTCTCTCTCTCTCTCTCTCTCTCTCTCTCTCTCTCTCTCTCTCTGTTTCAGTGACTGCTGTACCCTGTACCACTCCCAGAAGGAGATGGAGCCTTGAGAAGCCTCTTAATTGTAAGTATTTATATGGTTATAAAAGAAAGAAAATGCAAATATAAGGAAAGTATGGACAGATTATGACTTCAAACCACAAAATAACTAGGGGATACCATTAATTTTTACCCTTAATTCAACTGGATTTTCTATAAAACCAATTGTGCCTTTTGGAATTTTTTGCATTTTTGCTGAGTAATGCAATAAAGCTTTTCTGGATTGTTTTATATCACCCATGTTTTACTTTCATAAATCTATTTTTACATTATAAGTACAAAAAATCTCTCTCAGGGCCTTCAGAATAAAAATGTCAGTTGAATCTTATTAAAAACAGCAATATTTAAACTCAGTGCAAATAAAATGATTGTTTTTAATCATTGACTCATGCAAGACTACAAAAACGCAGTCTAAGAAAGTGGCATATATAAACAAATAGTAAATTAAATGGTTAAAATTCTTAGTTTAGTAAAGTTTTTATGTTTATTAACAAGACTGATGCTGGTATAGAAATCTTTGCTCCAAAGCATTATTCAGACAATAATTGTTTCTCAGGAGGATGTAAGGGATTTTTACCATTCACAGAGGAGTTTAATCATTTAATTGTTTGTTGTGTTAGACAATGTAGACAATGCTATGATTTTTTGCATTACCTCTTTGTAACCAGCAGGTGTGCTAAGTTTCTAGCACATCTGACCATAGAATCCAGATCATGTAATGCATGCTGCAGTCCAGACAGCATGGAATTAAGATTTTTCCTACTTCCAACTTGGAAACAATGGGCTCTATTTTAACAGTCTAGGTGCAAAATCTAAAGCGCATGGTTCAAAAGCATTAAGGGCATGTCCGAATCCACTTTTGCTATTTTAAGGAGGAAAAAATATGGTTTGTGCCCCGGCTCGTTGTCTAACAGGGTTGTGTTTATTCTCTTAATGAGTTATGGGTGTGTTTTGAGCATAACATGCATTAAACCAATCATCTCTTACTCACTTTAAAGGTCAGTTGCTTCACACCATAGTGCATTCACTATTTACATGTTGGACTTTGTAAGAGTTAAAACTGATTGCCTCACTAGCGAGTAAACAGTTAAACAAAGCATCTGCAGCGCGAGGATAAAGAACGAGCCTCCTCCATTCAGCCTCTTTACTGTACTTTTACTCCTTTACTTTACTCCTTTACTCTGGTGGAGTAAGGAAACGGTGGAAACTCACTCCACTGAGCACATCCATTAGCCAACAAATTTAATTTCCTTTGTTAAGCGCAAAAATTTGTTTCAATTTCTTAATGAAGTTCTAATTTCCAGCAAAGGAATAAATGAACAATAATAACAAAGTGTGGTCAAAGAACATTATAATTCAAACACACGTTATGTTCTTATGCCCCATATGGTGATGCAGATGTCTCTAAAACCCCACAGGCGGACAAATCTAAACTTGTTTTTATTAACCCTCCTGTCGTGTTCACATCCCACCGCTTACTTTAGTGTTCCCGGTCAAAATTGACCGGTCTGTTTTAACTGCTCTTATATTAGCACACAAAAAAATAATAATCCACCACCAAATTGTTATTTAACATTCTTTAGCTGTAAACACTGTTTCAAAGTAGTGTTTAACATGAATTTATAGAGTTAGACATTAAATAACTACAGTGAAAATACAAATAGGCACTGAAAAGGTATTACAAAATGAACAATAGATGACAGAAATCAAAATACTTTGTTTCATTACCAATAGACAGCTCGCTAAAATAATGATCTTAGAGTCTAACCAAAGAAATAGAAATTTTAATCCATCTGAATAATTTATCAATCAGCAAAGCTTGAACAAAACTGTATCCTTTCCTGTGTACTGAGTGCTCAAATTTTCATTCAGTCCTTCTACTAAAGTATATTAGTGTACTAATGTAGGGAATAGTGACTGAGGATATGGATGGTGAGTATGGACACAGAACTAGCACTAATTATACTTTGGTCATTTTTGAGTGAGAGGTTTAATGGTCGAATCCAATAAAATAATTGTTGCTAAGCTAAGGTAAAAGTGCTCCTGCTAAACCCAGAGATAGGATAAAAGAAATGAAAGACCGAAAGAACAAAAGCAAGATGAATAAAGAACAAATGAAAAGAAAGAAAGAAAGAAAGAACAAATGAAAGAGCAAAATAAGAGAGAAAGAAGGAACGGACGAAAGAAAGAAAAAGAATGAACAAACAAAAGAAAGAGAAATAATGAACAAATGAAATAACAAAATAAGAAAGAAAGAAGAAACGGACGAAAGAAAGAAAAAGAATGAACAAACAAAAGAAAGAGAAATAATGAACAAATGAAATAACAAAATAAGAAAGAAAGAAGAAACGGACGAAAAAAAAGAAAAAGAATGATCGAACAAAAGAAAGAGAAAGAATGAACAAATGAAAGAAAGAAAGAACAAAATAATGAAAGAAAGAGAAAGAAAGAAAGAACAAAAGAAAGAAAAGGAACAAATGAAAAAACAAAATAAAGAGAAAGAAGGAACGAATGAAACAAAGAAACAGAAAGAACAAACGAAAGAAAGAAAAAGAACAAATGAAAGAAAGAAAAAGTAAGAAAGAAAGAAAGAAGGAAAGAGAAAGAACAAAATAAAGAGAAAGAAGGAACGAATGAAAGAAAGAAAAAGAAAGAACAAACGAAAGAAAGAAAAAGAACAAATGAAAGAAAGAGAGAAAGAAAGAAAGAACAAAAGAAAGAACAAAATAAAGAGAAAGAACGAATGAAAGAAAGAAAAAGAATAAAATAGAGAAAGAAGGAACGAATGAAAGAAAGAAAAAGAACAAATGAAAGAAAGAAAGAAAGAAAGAAAGAAAGAAAGAAAGAAAGAAAGAAAGAACAAAATAAAGAGAAAGAACAAATGAAAGAAAGAAAAAGAACAAAAGAAAGAAAGAAAGAAAAAGAACAAAAGAAAGAAAGAAAGAAAGAAAGAAAGAAAGAAAGAAAGAAAGAAAGAAAAAGAAAGAACAAATGAAAGAACAAAATAAAGAGAAAGAAGGAACGAATGAAAGAAAAAAGAAAGAACAAACGAAAGAAAGAAAAAGAACAAATGAAAGAAATAAAGAAAGAAAGAACAAAATAAAGAGAAATAACAAATGAAAGAAAGAAAAAGAACAAATGAAAGAATGAAAAAGAACAAAATAAATAACAAATGAAAGAAAGAAAGAAAGAAAGAAAGAAAGAAAGAAAGAAAGAAAGAAAGAAAGAAAGAAAGAAAGAAAGAAAGAAAGAAAGAAAGATGTATGGGGATGTTGTCTATCTGATGGATGAATATTGTCTGGATACCCATTCATTTTCTATGGCGGTCACTTTTGACCGGGAACACCACAGGAGTAACAAGGTTGATTAAAACACTCAAAATTCAATTAAAGAGGTGATCATCACTTTTATATGTTCAAGTGCACAGTGTGGAGGATATCAATCAGATGTAAAACACAATATTTATGAATATTTTAAGTTGTAAATCGGTCTGATTTTACCTGAACATGACAGGAGGGTAAGACAATTATAAATATGCACATAATATAATATATTAATATGCTAATAATAATAACATTATACTAATGCAGATTGTCATGAATAAGCTGAAAAAGCCCCCTGAGATAGGGCATGGAGGCAGTGGTGTATATATTTATGTAGAAAATAATACTTTTTGTAACATTTTAATCCTTTAATTCTTTTTCATCTCTAAAGATATTTGTGTATTGCTGTTCATCCTGTGTGTATTTAGCAATGTGTAAGTGTGTTTGGACCTGCATAGGTGCATAACTAACGCACTCTGCATTGGACTTTAGACCAGCTTTTAGTTGGTCAATGGCGCAACCTATTTTAGTTTATAAGAGCCATAAGTTCATTGTTTTTATTTATGTTAAATTAATAATAATGTGAAAAGCTAACTTAAAAATGTTCTACTTAGTAATTACATTTTTTATATAGAAGATATGCTGATGTCACTTCCAGGAAGGAAGAAGTTGTGTTGTGAAGACAGAAGCAAGACCGTGTAATATTGTTCAGTTTAATGTAATGTAAATGTAATGTAATGTGTATTTATATAGCGCATTTATTGTGTATGGTCATACACCCAAAGCGCTTCACAATCATGAGGGGGGGTCTCTCCACAGCACCACCAGTGTGTAGCATCCACTTAGATGATGCAATGGTAGCCACAGGACAACGGCGCCAGTGTGCTCACCACACACCAGATATAGGTGGAGCGGAGAGACAGTGATAGAGCCAATTTGGTGGATGGGGATGATTAGGAGGCCATGATCGTAAGGGCCGAGAGGGATTTAAGCCAGGACACTGGGGTTACACCCCTACTCTTTACGAGAAGTGCCATGGGATTTTTTATGACCACAGAGAGTCAGGACCTCGGTTTAACGTCTCATCCGAAAGACGGCACCCACTGACAGTGTAGTGTCCTCTTAACCTTCACTGGGGCATTAGGACTCACACAGACCACAGGTTGAGCGCCCCCTGCTTGCCTCTCTAACACCACTTGCGACAGCAACATGGTTTTCCCATGTGGTCTCCCATCAAGGTACTGACCAGGCTCAGCCCTGCTTAGCTTCAGTGAGTAACTGGTCCTGGGCTGCAGGGTGATATGGCTTAATTGTTATTAAACATTTTTCAAAGCAAGATCACTGGACTGAATCTCTCTGGGACCGACCGATAGTGAAATGAATACTTGGAGGATCTCCTTAACCCCACTGACATGTCTTTAACAATGCGGTTTTCGTCCAGGCCGTGGTACACTGGACCAGCTCTATACCCTCAACGGGATGCTCGAGGGTTCATGGGAGTATGCCCAACCAGTCCACATGTGTTTTGTGGACTTGGAGAAGGCATTCGACTGTGTCCTTTGTGGCATCCTGTGGGGGGTGCTCTGGGAGAATGGGGTCAGAGGTGCTCTGTTAAGGGCCATCTCGTCCCTGTATGAACAGAGTAGGAGTCTGGTTCGCATTGGCAATAATTGAAACTTGTTTCCAGTGCATGTTTCCATCTTGTCACCAATTCTGTTCATAATTTTTATGAAGATAATTTTAAAGTGCAGCCTTGGGCTGGAGTGGGTCCGGTTTGGGGACCACAGGAATTCATCTCTGTTATTCGCAGATTATGTTGTTATGTTGGCTTCATCGAACATGGACCTTCAGCATGCACTGGGGAGGTTTGCTGCTGAGTGTGAAGCAGCTGGAATGAGAATCAGCACCTCTAAGTCTGAGGCCATGGTACTCCACCAGATAAAGGTGGTTAGCCATCTCCACGTTGGAGGAAAGTCCTTACCCCAGGTGGAGGAGTTCAAGTATCTTGGGGTTTTGTTGTGAGAGAAGGATGGAACGTGAGATTGACAGGCGCATTGGTGCAGCGGCAGCAGTAATGTGGTTGATGTACTGGTCCATTGTGGTAAAGAAGGAGCTCAGCCGAAAGGCAAAGCTCTCAATTTACTGGTCAATCTACGTTCCTACTCTAACCTATGGCCATGAGCTTTGGGTCATGACCGAAAGGGCAAGATCTCTGATACAAAGTGGCAGAAATAAGTTCCTTCGCAGAGTGGCAGGGCGCATTCTTATGGATAGGGTGAGGTGCTCTGTCACTCGGGAGGAGCTCGGAGTAGAGCCGCTGTTCCTCCACATCGATAGAAGTCAGCTGAGGTGGCTCGGGCATGGTGGTTTCGGATGCCTTTTGGACGCCTACCTAGAGAGGTGTTCCAGGCATGTCCCACTGGGAGGAGGCCTTGGGGACGACCCAGGACACGCTGGAGGGACTATGTCTCTCGGCTGGACAGGGAACACCTCCTCAGGGTCCTCCCGGAGGAGCTGGAGGAAGTGTCTGGGGAAAGTGAAGTCTGTGGTTCTCTCCCAAGACTGCTGCCACCTTGACCCACCCCCGGAAAAGCAGCTGAAAATGAATGAATAAATGAATTGACTGTCTTATGTTACTCATGTTCAAATCCTGCTTATTCAAAGAAAAAACAAGAAAAGAAAAGACAGATTGATGGCCTTAACACACCTCCTTTTTAGGCTAGCACACCCATGAGTGCACAAAGTAGAGCAAATGGATTTGCTCTTTAAACAACGTGGCACAAAACGCTGGTCTGAAAATAGCAACAAATCACGCCATACATGCCTTGCGCCTGGTGTATGATAGGGCCCAATGTCTGGAATTCCACTTGAACAATGTATTGAAGTCGGAGGTGGGACATTTCACTTGAGAAATTCCCAGCTCTGACTATGTCTGGAACATGGCATAATTTATCTAATCAAACAGGGAATTTGGTGATAATACTCAGTTTAGAATAAAAACATAACTCATTACTTACTGCTGAAGATGCTAAAACTATGCTGGATACTAACACACATTTCGTTTCTTACACAAAATGACCAATCAAACCAGCTAAACAATCAGAGCAGAGTTGGCTTATGGAATTATAAATTGATTCAAACAAACCATATCAAAATCATTGCAACATTTTTTATTACTGAAAGTTTTAATGTTTTCTGACCTTAGATGCATTTAAACCTGTTCAACACAATATTAGGACATTTTAAAATACCACATGATCTGTGTGTTTCAGTCAGTGATGCGGCTCCTCTGAGGATTCTTCTCCTGGGCAAAAGTGTGTCAGAAAACAGCTGTGTGGGAAACTTGATCTTGGGTCGATCAGCGTTTGACAGTGAAGCTCCTCCAGATGTTGTGGAGAGAGTCGGAGGAAGACTGAAGCACAGACACGTGACGCTCATCAACAGTCCTCAGCTGCTCCACACACACATCTCAGATGATCAGATCACACAGACAGTCAGAGAGTGTGTGAGTCTGTCTGATCCAGGACCTCATGTCTTCATGATTGTACTGCAGTATGAAGACTTCACTGAGGAGGAAATGAGAAGAGTCGGAAATGTGCTCAGACAGTTTAATGAAAAGGCAATAGGACGAGTCGTCATGATCACGACTGATGAACAGACACATGATGCTAAAGGGTCACCTCCTGTAAAGGTGAATGAAATCATACAGCAGTTTTCTACAAGACATCTACAGCTTGATAAAAACATAGAGGAGTGGCGCACTTCAATATTACAGCAAATAGAGAAGATCCTCAGAGACAACAGTGAAGAGTATCTGCTGTGTGATTCATTTGATGTTTCAGAAGGAACATCTGTGGATAAACCGAACACCTTGAGTTATTTACTCAAAACAGAAGAGGAAGATCCTTATGAAGAGCATGATAGAAAAGCTCTTGAAACTCATTCTGAGAAGAAAGAAGCAAAAGGTTTTCTTCACAATATACCCGCAATATCATTTTGTAAGTAGTAGGCTGGGTAGGCAAAACATACTGCACTGTGTTTGAATGATAATGTAATAACTACTTTTTATCAATGTATAATAATCATCTGGGTTTTTGGAAAGTTACTACATTGAAGTGACCCGCATGGCATGGTTGGCATGGTAGCATGTGTAGTTCATGCACAGAAACGTATATGTGTGATTAAGCAGAATATCCACAGAGCAAAATATTGAGCTATTTTGAATTTTTATCACAGCACACATGTATGCTCGTTGGCAATGCACTCTGGTTCGGTAGTTTCATGTTTCCACATCATACACAACACATTCACACTCAGTTTTCTCTCACCACTTAGCAGAATAAATGTCAATCAATAAATGGAAAATGAAACACCAATCTTTTCTAGGAAATTCAAAAGTTAACACGACTAGTTACTTGAAAAAAGTAATCAGATTATATAACTTACATTACTTGTAATGCATTACCCCCAACTCTGATCACCTATAAACATTAAGAGTATTGTCTTTTGGAAATGTATTTTAGATTTATGCATTTAGCAGATGATTTTATCCAAATGCAACTTACAAAAAAGTAGAATAGTCATAATATACAATGGCAAGTTTTTAGCATGATATGATAAATGAAATGATATCACAACTGCAATTAAACAAAGCTGTGATTGTCATGCACATCTTGTCAAGGAAGTACAGTTCTTTGATCAGCAGTAAATCTCCTCCAAAAGCCAGAGGGCACTCTCACTGAAACTCCAAACACCCACAAATAAGAAACTCGTGAAATCCTCAAAGCTACTGAATAAACAGAAAAGTTAACTACTTTATCATCTCACAGAGGTATTTATTTTAAACGCTTGACTGGAAAGTGAGTTTGGAAAAATGTGGTATTTTTACGTTTTCAGATGTTGCAGCTTTTACTACACTGAACCATAGTTCACCAAGAAGCTACGCAAACAGCTGCCATTATCATTTATTATTGCCTGAATAAATCATCTGCTGTCTTGAGTATGATACCATGTTGTTAGTCAGTGTACTACAGTAGTAAATGTTACTCCATCTGAAAGCACCTACTGAAGATTCACTACTGATCACATAACCAGATTTACTGAAGAAAAAAAAAATAAGTGAAGACTGCATCATATATTTGAGACAAATTAAATATTCATGTATTCCCTTTACAGTCAGTAATCCAGAATCAAGAACAGAGCATGATCAAGCTAGAGGTAATGTATGCATTTATATAACACATCAAAGCAATGTCATATGTGAATAAAAAAATACATCTGAAAATGTGAAAATCTAGTGATAATCTATTGTATTGTTGTTGTTGTTGTTGTTCAGGAAGTTTACAAGTCACCAAAAAGCAGAAGCTGAACTTGGTGCTCTGTGGGAATGATGGAAGACTGAAAGCCTCCATATCAAAGCTTATAAGAGGGAAAAATACATTTCTTCCTCCCTTCCATCAGAAGGAGTGTGTGAGGACAGATGTGGATTATCATGGTCATCTGAATAATGTGCTGGAGCTTCCAGCTCTCAGTCGTCTCTCAGAGGAGGAAGTGATGCGTCAGTCTCACCAGTGTGTGTCTCTCTGTGATCCTGGAGTTCATGCTTTCCTCCTCATTATTCCTGACGCTCCACTGACAGCGGAAGATAAAGCAGAAGTGGAGGAGATCCAGAAGATTTTCAGCTCCAGAATCAACAAACACCTCATGATCCTTATAATGCAAGAGAAGAGCATTCTGAGTAAACTTATTAGTAGTAGAAGTCACATTACGCACATTGATACCTTTATTCAAACATTTGGAGCTCGACGGTTTGTTTTGGAGAACAGCTCACAGGTTCCTGATCTGCTGCAGGATGTAAAGAACATGGTGCAAGAGAACAGATGGAGTTTCTACACCTCCTTCATGTTCCTTCAGGCTCAGATAGAGACGGAGAGAAATAAACACAAGACTGAAATGGAGGAACTAAAGAGGTTCATGATGAAAACTCAATCAGCAGCAGGTACGAGATTATCTAAAGGCCACTTTACAGTTCTGTGTCGAGTGCTGAGTATCTTTTACAAAATTGCATACTTTTTTACAATACCTTGAGGAACACTTCTTAATAAATGTAACTTCACATATTATGAATATATTAACATACTATTAACTTCCAGTTGCAGATCCAAACAAATGAATTTATTAAACAGAAATAAACAAACAGAATTAACACAAAGAACAACAAACAGAAATGAAACAAAAGAGCTTAAATTAACATAGACAAAGGGGGAACATGTGACCCAGGGTAAAGACAATACTAAGAAAAATACTTATGATAAGATGGGTGTAAAACTAGAAACAAATCCAAACTAAAGCAACATGCACTGCAGTGCATGTTGGTGCATGTTGTTTTTAGTTTGAATTTGTTAGTTTTGTACTTTGGATTTGTTAAATGTTTTAATGTTTAATGTCCGGGCAAGGAAGTCAGCCCTGTGGTATAGGGTATAGGAGGCCCTATTGCTTGGAACTGAAACAGACCTAGGACATGAATTTGAGCTGGGGCAGGCCTGAAGCTGAGGGGGACCCTGGAGTGCGGAACTGACGCAGCTCCGGAGTGTGAAGCCGTGGCGGACCTGGAGCGTTTAACTGAAGGGGGCCTGGGGCATAGAGCTGTGAAGCTCTGTAGGATGGAGCTGTACAGGTGTACATGGAGCCTGAAGCTGAGTTAGGCATGTAGCACGGAGTTGAGAAGACCCTGGAGCATGGAGCTGAGGTGGCCTGAAATGTGGAGCTGAGGAGGGTCTGGAATGTGGACCTGCGGAGGCCCTGGAGCTGGAAGCTGAGGAGACCGTTTAGGGTGGAGCTGAGGCGGGTCTGGAGCAGGAAGCTGATGTGGGCCTCTAGCATGGAGCTGAGGAGACCCTGGAGCATGGAGCTGAGGTGGGTCTGGAGCGTGGAGCTGATGTGGGCCTCTAGCATGGAGCTGAGGAGACCCTGGAGCATGGACCTGTGTCAGGCCTGGAGTGTGGAGCTGAGGAGACCCTGAAGCGTAGAACTGAGGCAGGCCTGGAGTGTGGAAATGAGGCGGCCTGGAGCAAAGAATTGAAGTAGGCCTGGAGGATAGAAATGAGGCTGACCTGGAACGTAGAGCTGTGGGGGCCCTGGGTCGTGGAGCTGTGAAGGCCCTAAAGTGTAAGGCTGAGGAGATCCTGGAGCATGGAGCTGAGTTGGCCTGAAATGTGGAGCTGTGGAGGCTCTGAAGTGTAAAGCTGTGGAGGACCTGGAGCATGAAGCTGATATGGCCTGAAATGTGGAGCTGCAGAGGCAGGCCCTGGAGCGTGGATATGAGGAGAGCCTGAAGCATGGAAATGAGGTGGGCCTGGAGCTGATGTAGGCCTCTAGCATTGAGCTGAGGAGACCCTGGAGCATGGAGCTGTGTCAGGCCTGGAGTGTGGATCTTTAAAAGACCCTGAAGCATGGAACTGAGGCAGACCTGGAGTGTGTAAATGAGGCAGGCTTGAAGCATAGAACTGAGGTAGACCTGGAGCATAAAAATGAGGCAGGGCTGGAGTGTAGAGCTGACGGGACCCTAGGTCATAGAGCTGTGAAGGCTCTAAAGCGTGAAGATGAGAAGAGCCTAGAGCATAGAGCTGAGTTGAAATGTGGAGCTGAGGTGGGCCTGGAACGTGGAGATAAGACGAGCCTGGAGCGTGGAAATTAAGGTCGGCCTGGAACGTGGACATGAGGTGGGCCATGAGCATGGAAATTAGGCGGGCCCGGGGCATGGAGCTGTGGAGGTTCTGAAGTGTGGGGAGAATCCCTTATCATGGTCCACATACCCCTTATTTTCACATTCCAATGTTGAAAGGTATGTGCTAAACTGTTGTAGTGATCATTGAATTTATCACAAATATTAACATCAGTATTTTGGTATTGATATTAATATTGATATTTTAGCCTCCCGTAAAGCATCAAATAATGTAGCGATAATTTCTTTGGTTTGATTTGACTACTAATATTAACATTAGTATTAATATTGAGATTTTGGTCACTCTCTTAAGGTGTGTGTAAATAACTTTTTTTAAACAGGGCACCAGCAACAGCTCCTGCTGTCACAATAATTAACAATAAAATAATTCTAATTGAATTAAACAAAAGTAAAGATGTTTATTATCTGACCAAAACTGAAGTATAATGCTATCGTATGACTTGTAGAGCCATTTACTGCATTATCAACACAAGAAAGACACAATTGTAATAAATGAGTATTTATTAACAAAATAATAAACAAGGGTAACTAAAATTACTACATGTACAATAAATGAAGTGCATAGTCATGAATCATAAAGATCATTAAGTTTTCTTTTCTAAAGCAAAGCTAGAGCCTGATAAGATAAACCTTATTCTAAAATAACAAACAACTGAGGAAGTTTTATGTTATCAGTCAATTTACCTAGATCCAATTAATTAGTTTATCTTAAACTGAAATACACTATGACAAGGTCTCTGTTAGAGGTTTGGAAAGTGGTATATTTACGCTTCTGCTGTTGATGCAGTGGTTGGAAGAAGTTGGATCTTCCTGCAGGTCTTGAGGCATGGAACAAGCAGACGGAGGTCTCTTGAGCTTAGAGCTTTGGAAAGAAGAAATCTGGAGATTCTGGAACACGCAGAGCTGTAGATTTTTGGAGGTGGTGCCCTTAAAGGTAGAGGTCCTGGAAATCTGGGAACACAGATTTCTGGAGGTGGTAGTTCTGAAGTGATGGTATCAGACGCCTTGGAAAAAGCACTGTGAATCCAATCACCATGAAAACCCAGCCAAGTTTTGAAGTCTTTGAGCAATTCGGATAGCCTGGGACATGCAGAAAATATTTTAGTTTCATCTTGCAATACATTCAGTGCTGTAACGCTTACATTGAAAACCACACAAATTGTGTACCACCACTACAACCTTGTGTTTCATCACCACATTCATTTTCTTTGAGGGAATGTTTTATTCTTTCGCTGGAAGGTAGGATTGAAAAGATGGCACCTTTCAAATCCAGCATTGTGATTGGATGATGCGGTGAGGTGGTCACTGGAAGGTGTCATCCATAGTGTGACTGGCATTTGCATAGCCATAGTCCACATTTAAACAGTTTTTATGTTTAAAAGTCTTAAATATTTTCCTATGCATAATTTACTTTCCAAACCACTTCTAGTTTACCCAAGTCATTGTGCTGAATATATAAAGTCTAAACATCACTATGTAATGTTGATCTTAACCATAATACCCATTTATAAACATTCTTTCAAACAGTGCATATTAAATATATACATGCTTATTTGAATCTAAAGGTATATGAAATGAAATATTCCATTTTGTGTCTACTTTGTAAAATGGAAATGTTGTAAGCCATGCGTATCCCTGTGTCTGAGATGATGTAGATTAGAAGTAATGTTAATTAGGTCAAGAACCCATTTTGCAACTGCCCCTTCACACACTTCTCCTTCAGAAGAACAAAGTACAAATAGTTCTTCACCTTCTCCATTGCCTTTCTTACTGATAAGCTTTAACAAAAGCTCCAGGATTACATGATAGTTTTAACTTGCTGCAGCAGTTGTTCATATTGGAAATTAATTTCCACAACTGAATTTTCACAAGTTCCTGACTTTACTGCTGATCACAACACTGGTAAGCATTAGGACAGGAGATATCCAAAGCTGAAGCCAACCAGCCTGTCTATGAGAAAGCACCAGCATGAGTTTGAGGCTGAGGGGACAAACCCAAGGTGAGTTGATTACAGGTGAGGTCCATCAATGTTGTTTTATACTGCTGTGCAAGCTCAACTAAATGTTTTGCCTCCTTCTGCCTCCCCTCCCAGGAAATATTTAAAGGAATTCTTCCCTTCCAAAAACCTAAAAAATTGAAACAATACTGCTGGCTCTTTTTTGTGGTCATTTCTTCTGTTATGTTTGGCAAGGAAATGTGGATCCAGATGATCTAGAAAACTCAGTCTCATGAATAATAAATAGACACTGATGCCTCATCATAGTACTCCTGTGCTACATCACCACCAGTGACACTGTAGTGATATAGATTTTAAAAGGGGAAAAGCTCAAAATTAGCCAGTTATTTTTTACAATTAAAACTAACAGATGCTAATGTTGTCTTATTTGATGTTCGATATATAAATCTGTTAAAATCTCAGAAAAATAATGGTGAGGGTTGTCTGACCCCTTTGAATCTACATAGACAAGGCACATTGCTTGATATATTTTTAATAAGACTTAAAGAAAAAACTAAACTTTATTTTTTTATATATGATTTCCAGTTCCTGATTGTTCAGAAGATCTTGAGTGTCTGAGGATTGTGCTGATCGGGAGAACAGGAAGTGGAAAGAGTGCAACAGGAAACACAATTCTGGGAAGAAAGGAGTTTCTCAGCCAATTAAATACAAATTCAGTGACGACTGTTTGTGAGAAGAGAGTTGGGGAAGTTGATGGTCGATCTGTAGCTGTTGTTGATACTCCAGGGCTCTTCGACACGACACTGACAAATGATCAAGTGGCTGAAGAAATAGTGAAATGTGTTTCACTGTCAGCTCCTGGACCTCATGTGTTTATCATTGTGTTGAGTTTGGGAAGATTTATACAGGTAGAATCAGAGACTGTAAACCTGATCAATAAGATGTTTGGTTTAAAATCTGCTCAGTTCAGCATCATTCTCTTCACCAGAGGAGACGAACTTGAAGATGAATCTATAGAGGTTTATCTGAAGAGAAGCAAATCTGCAGAGCTCCAGAAACTGATCAGAGATTGTGGAAACAGATTCCTGGCGTTCAATAACAAAGAAAAACACGACAGAACTCAAGTGATTGAGCTGTTAAAGATGATAGAAGAGGTGAAGAGTAATAATCAGGGTCGATTCTTCACTAATGACATGTTTGAGGAGGCAGAGATGTCCATTAAGAAGAAGATGGAGGAAATACTAAAAGAGAAAGAAAGAGAGATGCAAAAACAGAAAGAAGAGATACAGGCCAAATATGAGATGGAGATGAAGACACTAAAGGAAAGACTAGAAGAAGAGAAAAGAAAATCAGATGAGGAAAAACAAGAGAGAGAGAAAGAGTTTAGACAAAAAGAGGAAAAACTCAAAAAGGAATCTGAGGAAAAACACAAAGCAGAACAACAGAAACAAGAGATGGAGAAACAGAAACTATTAGAA
>CAIGQZ010011462.1:0-10437 GCA_903798205.1 Danio tinwini
TTTTTTTTTATGTATTAATGTATTACTTCTTTTAGCTAATTTTTAACACTTCTGAAAAGATACCAATACATCTTAATTTGAACTGAACCACTGGCCAGAATGAATCATTGTCATTTCGTCATGTGTGCTCTGCTGAGAATCTGTTATTGGAAACATCATCTGGAACATTTAATGCAAGTTCATTGTTTGTAAGCACCCTTACTCTTGTGTTGATCTGGGAGTGCATAACATGCAAATAAATAGTATTTTCAAACTCAGGGTTTATGGCTTGTTTTCTGTCCTATGTGAATATTTAATCGACGCTTGCACCTCTGCATTATTAAACTCCATATCTAAAACGAGGTAAAGGGTTTGCAATCCATCTCACAGCACACTCAAAACTGGGAACCAAAAATAGCCTTAAACCCCACTCTAAACCTCTTTTTTGGTTTTTAAATTGTGCTTTCTCTTAAGGTTATCCAGAATCTGTTAAGAGCTTTGCAGATTTGGAGATGGTTTGGTGGACCACATCAAAGGATACTTAACTGTTACCTTAAAATTTTCTCATTGTGAAGGTTTGGCAGACATTGCAGGAATATTTGTGTGAGCTGGAGCTCTTTTGCTCATGCCAGAACATGAGATTGGAGATTTATGTGATACTGCAAAATTATTCTTAAAGGGATAGTTCACCCAAAAATTTAATTTAATTTTTGTCAATTTGTCATTTGTCATTGGTGGTGTGTAGGCCCTATTGGAATTGCTTTGTTCTTTTTATTCTCTAGAATGAATTGCATTTTTTGTGATCTAAACATGCTCACACTCACAAAACTTTGCACATACACCAGAAGTGGCCGCAAATTTACATTTGTTATAGGATTCAGAAGTGGATGTGGCAAAATGGCTTAACAATGATTTTTTTATTTTTTTTTACTTAATCTGCCGAAAAAGTGGTTTATGCAAATTTCTTGCGTTGTGTTTTAACGAACTCCTATTAGGGATTTTTTCAGATCAACACCAAAATTGGGTATTGTTATCTGAAGGCCTTGGCAGTGTTAAATTGTGAAGACCTAGTTTTTGTCGAAGGTTGTGTCCGTGGAGGCCTCTCAAATGTTGATGTTTCACCATGAACATGCATTGTTTGATTTGCTTTAAAATCCACATGTTTGATAAGAATCCTGATATGATCTACCTGATCTAGAGTTTTCGTCAAAGGCCGTGTCCTTGGTGCATTGACCAAGTTCATTATTTCGCCATAAAAGAGGAAGTACTCATAACTCAGCCAATGTCCGGACTGCCTAAAAATTTACATGTTGATTATCTTATACAAAAAAAAGTACAGTTACTCTAAATACGGTTAGTCATAACGCCACCTGCTGACAGAAGGAAGTTTGGCACAAATCAGTGACTTTTTCTGCTTTTTTTTTTTTTTTTGCCATTTGTCAGCATAAATTATTTTTGGTCACTGTTCTCTGTTATCCTCTGTTCCAGTTGACTCTGAGTCAACTCTTTTAACTTTTTCTGTGTCAATTTTTTTATTTTTTTTGAGAACAGTTTTAACCAGTACACTTTCACATTTCACATTTAAAACTCAGCTGGATGTTGCTGTGTTACACACTTCATAGACAGTACTTTTCAAAAACCCATGTTAGAGGCTCTTTAAGAATTATTAAGGTGACTTAAACTGCTGAACAGTTGAGATGATTAAACAAAAATGTACTTAAACTGTGTGGCCAAGTATCAAATATTTACATAAAAATTGATAGTTATTTATGTTTTTGTATTTATTTTTTACCATCATTGTCCCATGGCTACCGTTGGATCATACAGTTTTATGCTGCACATGGGTCATGGTGTGGAGAAACCCCCTCACATGATTATAAGGTGTTTTGGATGTATGGCAATACACAATAAATGTACATTTATTGTGCATGTACATGTAAATTACTTACTTAACAGAGGAAACTGATGGTGGGAATTTTAATTTTTGGGTGAACTGTCACTTTACTTACTAAAAATTATTAAATCATTATATATTTTATAAAGTGGAGTAATTAAAAAAAATATATATTACTCCTCTTTAGAAAAATAACTTTCCAGTTTAGATCATTATACCAAACTGTTTGTACTTGCACTTAATATATGCCACATAATATATATATATATATATTTTTCTTTCCTGATCATATAACATGATTCGGTAGGTCATATTGTGTTGATAATGATAGAATAGCAAAAAATGTGGCTGCAATTAGTACAGCTAGAATGAATGATTATCTTTTGTCATGGAAGCCTTGTATACATCATCTCTGAAGGGAATAGTGGCTTAAAGGAGAGACAGCTAAGTGGTTAGGACAGTGCAGGCTGCATCTGATGCCTTTAAAGTGTTTGCCATCATCTGTAATTCATACTTGAAAAGTAGGAGTATTTGATATGGTTCACTGGCTCTATTATGAGAACTCTAGAGGGAAAAAAAGTTCTGACTTAGTCATAGGGTCAAATGAGACTTGGCTCACTGCTGTAGGAGGATATGAGGTAATGCTGTCAGTTTTAATGGCAAACATGCTTGAGGTAAATATTTGCACGCAGCTCATGCCATGAGAGTACTTCTGCGGTATATCACATCCACATGTCTCAAGCACTTTAACTGTTTCTAGTCGAAGCTCTGTTGACCATACTCTGAGGCCTCATAATGGGAAAGTCATGGTATGACTTCAGCCCTGATAGTCTTGGTTTGGAAAAGCTTGCTTGTTCACGCATGATCAAAAAGAAAATTATATTCTCCAACAAGAGGACATTGTATCTTTGAACACTATCTGACTACGTGTTCTGATTTGTCTTATTTTATTGGATCCCATGATGCAAATAACATTTACTTGATAGTTTGACATAAAATAACAAATTTTACTAAAAACTACCAAAAAAGTTAAGGTAACTCAAATCATTTGAGCAAACCGATTGCAACAAACCATTTCAGTTCAAAAACTAATCCTAATGAGTACTGTAAACTTAATCCATTTGAGTGAACAAAGCAATTTGAGCACAGTAAAAGCCAATAAATGAAGAGAACTCAAACCAACTGAGTACTGTAAAACCCAATAAGTTAAGGCAACTCAAACCGTTTGAGGAAACCGATTGCTACAAACCATTTGAGTTAACCTATATGAGTACTGTGAACTTACTCTATTTAAGTTGAAGTAATGATGTATTTAATTAACTGAGTTCAAAACTCTTTTCAAATTAGCTTTCAGTAAAGTTTGAGTTAAACAAACTCACTTTCACTTTCAAGTTCACTGTTGGGTCTTACAGTGATGTGAACATATTGCAACTAGCAATAATCAAAACATTTAATTTTAAAAACTTTTGAAACTAAATACTTTTAGACACTAAACTACTTAAAATATTTCACAGTACTACTAGTAATTCAGAAATCAACAAACTCACATAAACATGCATCTCAGTCAGTGCTATAGAAATTAAAATAGTAAATCCTTAAATTGTCTCACAATATCAAACTAATAAAATATGAAATAAGGAATAATTGAAGACTGTGTCTGTCATTTTTCTGTAAATTCTTACAATTTTGCAGCTAGAATATGACTTTTGTCTAATAGTTTTGTTCCAAATGGACTTTAAATTGAAGCAATAATTTTGGAAAAGCCATGTTGTGTATTCCAGTGTTAAGCTGCAAAATATGACTTATTCTGTACTTTATGCAAATTTGTGATGTCAAATTTGAGGAGGAAAGTGTAGGCCCAAACCCAATTCTATTTTTATACCCCTACCCCTTAGGGCCGATTTATACTTCTGCGTCAAGCGCACGCGTATGCTACGGTGCAGCCTATGCGTGGACGCATAGCCTCTCGCCATAACCGTCGGCGACGTTGATGCGCACCTCTCAAAAAATGTAATGCGTGCACGTAGCGCAAGCTCTGTGATTAGTCTGCTTGGTAGCGCTGACGAGTGTGGGCGGAGGTGAGAGCCGCGCACCTGATGCAGAGCGTGTTTACAAGTGTGGAGTCCCGTGAAGGAGCTCCGGATGGAGATTGTTGTTTTGTGTTTACCTTATTTTTAAAGTTGTTGCACGCCCCCGGTTCCGGCCACAAAATGAGCGAATTTGAGCCACTTGTACATTTAAGGAAGTGTTCAGAAAATAACAAAACACCAGCGAAGAAACTCAACACAGAGAAACATAAACACCTACTGCTAGCTAGCGTTTCGGAAGTGTATTGCACGCTCAAGTCATACACCGTGGGTTACGGCGATCACTTGACGCAGAAGTATAAACCAGGCTTTACCCTTCTCCTTCACACTCTGTTTCAAGGGCCAAGGGGTTTAAAATTTACCCCTAAGAAATGGGACACCACTACAGCACCTGCACACGTCATCAAATGTCATTGTGATCTCTTGTTTCATATGAGATTAATGGTGACTGCTGTAGTTATTCCAGTTGAGTTTTTTTTTTTTTTTTGGTATTTATCTTCAGGAAATCACAGAACGCAACGATATCATGTTGTCATAACTATACAATGTTGCATTAAGCTTGTAACTGTGCTGTGCATTTACACCGTGGCCTTATTCATCTATGTAAGCACATGAAAACAACATTAACATTATAACAGACACTGTAAAAAAGCTAATTCCCAGCCACTAGACTTTTTTGACAGGGGATTCCAGTGTCATCAAGTGTCAGATGTGAAAGCATGTTGTGGGACTACTATACAAGACTAGGGTTTATAGATAGCAAAATTTAGCTGTTTTTATTGTGGCTTTTTAAAAAAAAAAAAGCATGACGGTATAACACGAAAGTGGTTATGAATGTATTTAAACATATGCTTGTTAGTTGTAAAAATTTGTAATAATGACAAAAAAATACTAGAATACTAAAAAATACTAAAATAATATGCTAAATACTAAAAATTTGCAGCCTTGCTGCCGTTGTAGCTGGTGTATTCTGGGAAATGTTTGTACCCCTTAATTTTGAGTGTGGTCCTGAAAAATCTCTGTTTCCAGGGCGATCTAGTCCTTTCCATTAGCCCTACGCCTTCAAGCTAAAGAAAATTGGGTAAGGGCGCGTAGTCGTGCAAATATAGTAGTATATAAACAGAAAAGCTGTACATTAGAAGTTGGAAACAAAAGATTTGGCAATATCAAAAACTAATCCAGGACTTGACTAAACTCCATGTATGCGTGCTGTTGAAAGTTCCATACAAATAATGTCTAGCAAAGATAGGCCCCATTGACGTCGTCTACTCATAATATGAGGAGGGATCCAGCGGCAGACTAACATTTTCTTAGCAGCTGTGAAGGCAGCTAAGAGTAAGTTCTTTTGTTGCATTGAGAGTGACATGTTAGAAAAATCATTTAGAAAAAGCATACTGGAGTCAGTTTTACATCTTTTCCTAACAAAAATGAAATATCTTGAGCCAGCTGGCAGTAGGTTTTTATGTTCCTCTGTGCGAGTTTCTTCGTGGTCTTTGCAGTTTAGAAACATGTGCAATTTTAATAGTGAGACTTGAAACCAAACTTAAGAATGGATGTGAAAGGAGTATGAATAGGCAGTTAAAATTATCTAAGATTTCTATAACAGGAAATGAAATGCCTGGCATCTCTGAAAATTGCATTTGCAGTGTTTTGGTAAAGGATTCCTTGTTGTAACTCACTGATCCAAAGTGGTTATGCAAACATAAAATATTTATTCTGTACTGGTTGGACTGCACCCCACTTGTCAATGTCCACATTAGTAAAAAAGAGGAACTTGGTTATGACTGAACAGGACACTATTTACCGTGCTCTATTTACTTCCTTAAATTTACAGTAAAGTTGCTTCTACTTCCCTCATTAGTATGTCTGTTTGTATGCATATTTTGTCATTAATGCCGGTTCTAGTAAACCTCCAGCACATACTTTCAGATGGAGCAGCATTTGCTACACAGAGAAATTATTCGGATGAAAATGACATTGAGATGATTATTCTGTGATGATAAAATTGTTTGTGTAAATCTGTTTGTGTAGCTTCTCAGGGGGAACTACAGCTCTGTGAAATACATCTGTCTGTGAGAGGATTCTGTAGTTGTGTGATTTATTCTATGTTTCTATAATTCTATGTTAAGCTGCTTTGACACAATCTACATTGTAAAAGCACTGGAACAATTTTGTTGACCCCTGACATAAAACATTATAGTAGATTGAAACAGTGTCAGTTCAGTTTTCAGAATTTAAGTTCAGTTAGGTTTAGTTCAGTGTTGTTTAATTTCACTGCTGAGAGTTCAAACACTTAAGAGCAAATCCATTTATGCATAGCTCCACAAGTCCAAAAGCAACAAACTTAACCAATTGACGAAAGTGAAGGAAAAAACCTTGAGAAACCAGGCTCAGTTGGGCACGACCGTATCTCCTATGGCCAAACTTTTTGTGCAAGAGCTGCAGTCTGAGCACCGGAGGGCGGCTGGAGATTGCTGGACGTCCTTCGTGAAGAAGCTGTAGGTGTGAGTAGGTCACCGGCTGGTGTATAGGCTGACCCTTCAGGATCAATGCGAAGACTCGTCTTACAGGAATTAGTCTTATGCAACATAATCTTTAGAAAGATCTACCGCCTACAGTTGATTTTTTTTTTTTAATATATTTTGTGAATAATCAGTTGTCCAGAATTAATTGAGCATAGTGGACGTAAGGGGCTTTAATCAGAAATAATGAAAGCCGTTAAATCTTTTTTTTTTTTTATAATGCAATGTTGTTGGGATTTCCTGGGTTTCTTTCTCATGGGTATTTGGAGTTTTTATGCTTTCTGTTGAGATTTATTACTGAACACATGCTTCCCTGAAAACATGTGCATGACAATCGCAGCTTTGCTCATTTGCGTTCACAATATTTATTTTTAATTATTTCCCAGTCCTACTTAGTAGTGATGTTGAACAAATATACCAGATTTTGCTATGTAATGCTAAAAAAATTGAATAGTGATTTCTTGCTAATGATCATGGTTTCAAAGCTGGCAACGTATAGGAGAGCTCCTCTAAATTTAACCAAAATTGATGACTAAACTGCAAAGCTTTCCTGAGAATTGATTCTGCACATGCAAAGCTGTGTCAGACACCGGAGCTACAGACCAATTAGAAAGCACTACGATTTTCTATATGCTGTTCTGCCAATCATTTGAATTAGTGTATTGGTTGTACAAAAACCTTTGTTTATATAAAAACTGTGCCTTTATTTGAGCTGTAACACTTCACTGACTGATTATTGCTGTCATTTTCAGATCAAGATGTCTGACTCCAGCAGCGGCAAGCCCGTTGTGGTAACTTCCTCTGTCTCCCTCAAAGTTACTGCTCCTTCATTCTACAACCAACCCAAAAAGTTTGCATCTGTGGCTCCTCCACGTCCCAAAGCACAGATTGCCCCATCACAGCCTTCATCATTTGTAAGCACTGGTGTAATTGGACGAGTTGGAGAGGTTCCCCCACCCCCTTCATCTCTCAGTGATGGTAAGGCCATTACCATGACAGATGATGTGTTATTTCTAGTCATTGCCATTGTTTTAAGTCTAGTTTAAGTTTTTTTTATTAATTTGCATACATGACATATTTTAATAATGGACAAAATATTATATAGATGTAATTTATCCTTAACTTAAAGAGCTGCATTTTTGTGGACTCCTGTAGACTCTAATATAACTTGCTCAATTTAACAACAGTTTATTGACATTTATCATTTGCAAAATAATCAAATTTTTAGGAAGTCTATGAAAGAATTTTGCACAAAATACATATTCTTCTTGGAAAAATTAACGATGAAGAAGAAATTATTATTATAATAATAGTAATACAGTTATTATTATTTTTGAGACGTACATTCAGGTGTACAATAGTAATAAGCATGTATTTCATGTCTTCATGTTAAACCCAACTTTTGAAACGCTGTTGTAAAGATGGTGTCAGATTAGGATGTACATAATAGGACGAGTTCTTGCAATTACAAGGTAAAATGCTTGGGAAGTGGTACAGTATTTAGAGAAGCTGAGAAAGGGAAGTTTAAAGTGCTCTGGGGTTAATATTCACAGACACTAATTTGAAACACATCACAGTTTGATTAGGTGTTCAGATTTAGATCCACAATCATTTTATTTTAATGCTTTGATTTCACAATTGTGGCAGGGATGGCATCCACCACATAAATTGTATGCCAGAGCAATTGGCAGTTCATTCCGCTGTGATAACCCCAGTAGATCAGGGACTAGGCCAAGAGAGAGTACCATATTGTGTAAACTGCGGGGCCCTAAATTTTATTTGTGTACAAAGTTTCCTTACAAAATATATTTTAGGTCATTTCTTTAAGGGATATATATTTACAGAAAGTGCAGAATTATTAGGCAAATGAGTATTTTGACCACATCATCCTCTTTATGCATGTTGTCTTACTCCAAGCTGTATAGGCTCGAAAGCCTACTACCAATTAAGCATATTAGGTGATGTGCATCTCTGTAATGAGAAGGGGTGTGGTCTAATGACATCAACACTCTATATCAGGTGTGCATAATTATTAAGCAACTTCCTTTCCTTTGGCAAAATGGGTCAAAAGAAGGACTTGACAGGCTCCGAAAAGTCAAAAATAGTGAGATATCTTGCAGAGGGATGCAGCACTCTTAAAATTGCCAAGCTTCTGAAGCGTGATCATCGAACAATCAAGCGTTTTATTCAAAATAGTCAACAGGGTCGCAAGAAGCATGTGGAAAACAAGACAAGACACACAAGCTGAAACGTCAAGACTGGGCCAAGAAATATCTCAAGACTGATTTTTCTAAGGTTTTATGGACTGATGAAATGAGAGTGAGTCTTGATGGGCCAGATGGATAGGCCCGTGGCTAGATCGGTAAAATGCAGAGAGCTCCAGGCCGACTCAGACGCCAGCAAGGTGGAGGTGGAGTATTGGTTTGGGCTGGTATCATCAAAGATGAGCTTGTGGGGCCTTTTCGAGTTGAGGATGGAGTCAAGCTCAACTCCCAGTCCTGCTGCCAGTTTCTGGAAGACACCTTCTTCAAGGAGTGGCACAGGAAGAAGTCTGCATCCTTCAAGAAAAACATGATTTTCATGCAGGACAATGCTCCATCACACGCGTCCAAGTACTCCACAGCATGGCTGGCAAGAAAGGGTCTAAAAGAAGAAAAACTAATGACATGGCCTCCTTGTTCACCTGAACTGAACCCTAATCCTAAAATAACTCAAACTAAAAACTACTTCCAAAAATATTCAGCTTTCATATTTATGAGTTTTTTGGGTTCATTGAGAACATGGTTGTTGTTCAATAATAAAATTAATCCTCAAAAATACAACTTGCCTAATAATTCTGCACTCCCTGTATATTACAAATCAAAAATGTGTTCTTATGAGACCACAGACTCTACTTGTTTGTTTTTTTTTGTTTTGTTTTTTTGCTTTGTGTGTCTTTTCAATTGCTGTAACAGATTGCACGACTGTAGTAACTCTCCTCAGCAGAATTACAACACGTGCATTTGGCAACAAAATGTATTTTCGAGCCAACGCATATCTCCCAACAGTGCCGATATACAGCCATGTTATATGTGTGATATTGCATTTATACAACAGTTTGATGACATAATTGTATATATATAAAAGATAATCAAACATGAGTGTCAAAAATCCTTTTGTATGAGGAACTACTTTCTTCTGCCATTTATTAACATCTGCAGCTGACTGTCAGAACAGCAGCCAGAAACCATTGCTAATTTACCAATGTCACTTAAGCTTGTATTTGAATGATTCTCTAGCGTAATGTCTAAAGTGATGACAAAACAGGTGATTTTTGCTCACATTTTAAGATTATAAGCCTGAATAGCATGAAATGCCATCAGTCTACAGAGATTTCCCAGTATTTCTCTGTTGCAATCATGAGATCACATTAATTAACCCAGAAAAAGCCAAAGCAAAGCAAACACTACCAAATTACTATAGTATAAATGCAGTACTACAACATACAAAAGAGAGAGATCGACTTAGAATGTCACTTACCCATTTTATAATTATTTGATCAGCTGTAGATTGAAATTTGTGCAGTTTTTCTCCCCTAAGGACTTATTATGTGGTCTCTATCGCCATCTTGTGGCAGAATGTTTACCATCTTTGCTCTGCTCAGTATAACTGGCTGATGGCTGGATCTCCGAAATTATAATTATTTAAAATAGGCACTATTCTTACAAATAAACTGCATAGTTGCAATCTAAAAAAGCCTCAAAAGTGCATTTTGTTGTCTAAAAGCTGCAATATTTGTCAAACTGATTCTTTTGATCTGCTGTGACTCTATGTGGGCAATAATACACAAAGGTAAAAAGGCTTTAGGAGTGCTGTTACTGCAGATTATAGCACTGCCAATCAGATTTGAAAACCAGACAGAAC
This sequence comes from Danio tinwini, assembly GCA_903798205.1. NCBI lineage: Eukaryota > Metazoa > Chordata > Actinopteri > Cypriniformes > Danionidae > Danio > Danio tinwini. The sequence continues at coordinate 10,386 of CAIGQZ010011462.1, forward strand.
TGTTGTATGTATAAAAAAACAAAATGCACTTTTGAGGCTTTTTTAGATTGCA
>CAIGQZ010011464.1:0-10231 GCA_903798205.1 Danio tinwini
AAATCCTAAAATCGCCCCTGGCTTGTCTACTTTCAAACATTTTCAGAAATTATCAAAAACACATTTGACTTTTTGTGGCAGAAATGCTAAGTGCAAACAGTAATATAGTAGTCATGACTAATTATTTAAAATGAATGTGTCACATTTGTTTAATTATTTCATTTATTTGCTTGTTTGTGTATACAGTAACTACTGCTTTGTATAGGAGTTAAAGAAAAATGTGACACTATTTTCCTGGCACCTGCTGTAATGTTTACATGTGTAAAGTTTCCTAGATAATATATTCTTCGAAAGAAACTAGCTGACAAGGGTTGGTCTAATTATTCTCATTAACACCCATTCCTCTTGCCGTCATCGCGAGTAAAGCCCTGAAAGGGTTGCACACGTGTTGCATATCCACTCATGACTTGATAACCTCTCAAAGCCCATAACACATCCTAACATTCTTTTCAAAGAAGCTGTGTCAGTATTGGCGCATGTGAGCAACATGTTTCCTGAGATTCCAAGGTAGCCCTAATTGGATCTAGCAAAGATAACAACATTAGCATGCATTAAGCTGGACTTATCAGAGGCATTTAGAGGCTCACTCAAGCTAGAGCAGTGGAATCATGGAGAGGATTGAGGCTGCGGGGGACTAGCATAAGCTTTGCAGGCCTGCAGTGCTGTGCGGTGCTAGGAGATGCTTGTTAGCTGCTAGGAGCTAATGGCTAGCCCGTGGCAGGCCATCTGCCACTTCAGATTACGTGCCAAGCCGAGGTGCTGCCATATTGCCAAACCCCATAGAGAGGTCACCCTCCCCCTCCGGCCAGAATCAAGACAGAGTAGTCACTGACATAGACGAATATTTTTAGAAATAAAGAGATTTTAAAAGATTGAAAAAGGGAGGAGGAGAAGACAAATAAGCCCCAGGCAAAAAAAAAAGTCAAATAAATAAAATAAAATGTTGCAGTGCCAAAGTGAAGAGGAACAGGAGCAGAGCAAGTCTACACAATACCTCAGGCCCGTTTTACTTCAGTTCCCAACCATGAAAGTTTTACTGTGCAGATCTGACTGCATCTGTGGTTCATGTGGAATCCAACAACTTTTTCATTCCACTTCATTTTGATTGGGTTGGATGCAATGGTTTGTTAAAAAGTCCTGCTGAAAAGTATTGACAAGTTTGGAGAGAATTATAAGAGCAATATGGTGCTTTTTTTTCCTGTAAAATTGTGAGATGTCATCGTCATCGTTTTTAAGTTTTTTTTTGTTTGTTTGTTTTTTACGTTGACATGAAATTTGAAGCATTTTTATTCAAAAATATATGTCATAGAACTATTCATTTCTTATTATTTTACCTGATATATATTTAAATGTAAAAACTGGATTTTGAACTGGATGAAAATAAATGTCTGTGGTGACTGTGCAGGACTCTTTTCCTCCTCCATACAGATTTAATTTTCTTTTTTTTTGTATGTTTGTCACACTTTAATGTTTCAGATCATCAAACAAATGTAAATATTAGTCAAAGGTAAAAAAAAGTAAACACATCATGCACTTTTGAAATAAAGGTTTATATTATTAGGGGAAAACAAAAATGTGTTTGCCCCCAAAACCTAAATACCATCATCAGCAACAATTGCAATCAAGTATTTTGGATAACTTTTCTTTTACAGTGCTGTGAAGGAATTTTGACTTATGCAATTTGTTGTAATTCAGCAACATTGTAGGGTTTGTGAGCATGAACTGTCTTATTAAGGTCATTTCACAGCAGCTCAATTGGATACAGGTCAGAACTTTGACTAGGCCACTCTAAAGTCTTCATTTTGTTTTTCTTCAGCCATTCAGAAGTGTGTGTGTGCTGGTGAAAAAAGAAGAAGAAGAAATCAGTAAGAGGACAAACTCTTTTATAACACTGTATCACTGTTCCCAGTGACTTAACTGATTTTAAATGTCTAAACCCCTCCTTAAAATTCAACAAATTTCACACAAAATTTTTCTCGTAATAACTGAATTTAGATGACTTCAGATGCAGTAAAGAAGATGCTACCTAAAGCATGAAATAAATATTGGAAATATTTTGACCTATGACATTTTTGTAGAATATTGCTTTACCTGGGATTCTGAAGTACACTTCCAGTAGATGCTTTATTGTGCCATAAGTATAGGGAAATTATATAAACTATAGTTTTATATAACTTTATAGTATAACTATAGAAAAAGGTTTGTAAATGACAGTAAAGTTACTGTATACAACTGACTTAGCTGATAAAACAAACATGTGTGTTCAATAGAATTTTTTTAACCAAAGGTCTTTCTATTTTACAGTATGTAGTATATACATTTTTAGAGTTTTTTTTTTTTTCCAGTTTCATGATTCAGATACTGTTAGTGTTTTATTGCGGTTATTGAGGTGGTAGGTGTAATTTCTGATTGGGTTTAAATTATATTTTGTTGAATAATATGTGGGCGGCGCAGTGGGTAGCACGTTCATCTTATAGCTAGAAGCTCGCTGGTTTGAGCCAGTTGGCATTTCTGTGTGGAGTGTTGGCCAAGTTTGCGTGGGTTTCCCCTGGATGCTCCGGTTTCCCCCACAAGTCCAAAGACATGTGGTACAGGTGAATTGGTACAGGTGAATTGTATGCTAAAATTGACCAAAGTGTATGAGTGTGTGTGAATGTTTCCCAGTGATGGGTTGCAGCTGGAAGGGCATCCGCTGCGTAAAAAAATATGCTGGATAAGTTGGCAGTTCATTCCGCTGTGGCGACCCCAGATTAATAAAGGGACTAAGCGGAAAATGAATGAATGAATTATATGTTTTCTATTACCAAAAAATGTAAATAAAAGATTGTTGCGCAGAAACTCAGTATCTATATAAACTGTAAAACTAAACACAAATATTTTTCCTTATAATTCAATAGCAGTATTTGTTTTACTGACATTTCTTCCCCATTTCTTTTTCCTACAATGTCTAAATATTTGCACCTTTTGTGAAATGGAAACTCAACACAAACAAATATTTTTCTTTTTCAATTCTCCAAACATTAAAAAGAGGATCCAGTTCCACCCAAACCATTGTCTTCTATCCTTTTGACATCAAATTAAACGAAGTATCTGACAGCAGATCCTGCCTAACACCTCATGGTGGCTTCATCTCCTCCCGAAGTTCAGTATCTTGAGTGTTTCATTGTGCTTATTTCTGCAGCCATCCATCCACAAGCCCAAGCGATTTCACCACAACGACATAATGCTTCCTTCTGCCACAAACTGACTGTTAGCTTTTCTTCTGCTCTGATGTTTCGTTGAGATTCGCACATCAGGTGGAGACACATTTTTCCTTTTTCTTGTCTATTTCTTGTCTCCAGTGATGTTCAAAGACTTTGTTGTTTGAGTTTGGTTGGCTTCAGGCGAACCGATGACACTGCCAGTTGCTTACATGTTCTTGTAAGCGGTGGTGTGTTTTTGTTTGATAAGAATATCTGGAGAGCGGCAAGACTTATTGTTTCTGTGGGGAGGGACGGGCTCGTGTTGATGACATCAAAGGAATCCCAAATGTCTTTTGACTTTTCCTCCTTCCTTTTTTTGGAGTGATTTGAAAATATTTAAAGCTGCGTTCCTAAAACATGCAAAAACTTATTTTTACTTACCTGTTTGTAAGGGTCTGGTAATAACAGCAACTAATAATTAAGATTCATTTGTGATGTTTTTAATTCCAATGAGTTTCATCCAGTGAGTTTGTCATTTTATATGTTATTCATGATGATGAAATGGAAAGCTACAAATTGAAATATGTTTAACAGGCCTCCATTATTGATTATTTTCATATTTTAGTAGTTTACCAATATTAAAGGCAGTTTTTTATTGTTTTTAGTTTTTAACAAAAGTGAAAACATAAATGTTGAATGTGTTATTATTTAGGGCCAATCTCTGAAGATAATAATCTATGCTAAATAAAAACTATGACATCATTGAATCATAAACGTGACATAGAATGAAAATATGGATAGGCATAATTAGAAAAAGAGTTCAGTGCATGTAAATGGCATACATAAAACACCATGTTTTTCCGCTTATTTTTAAGTTTCACTAACCTTGTATTTATTGCTTAATTTTTAAATGAATTCCCGGAACAAAACCAAAAAATAAAAGTTACCGTGACCGACGTCCATCACACAATTTCAGTTTTCCCGGAATATGTCGTCATTAAACGGTGAAAGCACAGAAAAGGTCACCACATTTCTGAACAGTCTTTAATTATTTAGTAAAATTATATATTGTTATAGGTCAGTCATGGAAAATAAAAACATGTAGCTACAAACATAAATCGTATAAACAATCATTATTCAGTTAATTTCACTATTTTGTGCCAAGTGAAAATCACTCACTCAGTCTAATCTTCAAAAAGAGCCCACAGTTACCTCTTCTGTCATGTTTTCTGGCTGACTTGTGATCTCTTTGCTTCTGTCTCCCGCTATCCTGATCCATTCACGCAGTTTCATCTTCTTGAGATGTTGTTTGATCAGGTTAATTATCAGATTTACTTTTGGTTTTAAAAAATTTAAATATGCCATTTTGAAAATACAAATATTATTTAGGGTGGCCACTATGTTATAATTTATTTTCGCTGCTCACTGCGCACAAAACAACAATCACCAACCAATGAGAGTGATTGTAAACTTAAAGAGCACCTATGGTGAAAAATCTACTTTTCAAGCTGTTTGGACAGACATATGTGTAGGTATTGTGTATAGACCGTCATATTGGGGTGATATAAACACACTCAGTCCTTTTTTTTCAATTTAACAACATAAAAACGGTGGACCAATTGTAGCCGTTTTGAGACCGACCGCAACTTGACGTAGGAGTGTGGTCCCCCCGCCCACCAAATTGCAAAGACAGTGCAAAGCTAAACGCGCACGCTGTATGTATGTGCATGTGTGTCTGCGCTGTGTGTGTGTGTGTCTGTGTGTTTGCGTGAACTTTGTAACGACATCGTGTGCGACTCATCCTGCAGCTCCACACAACAAATGCACCAAATAATCATTGATAAAGATCTTACTGTAGTTTTTGTCACAAACGTTACGTGAGATCTGCTTCCTTTATGTCTGTGTCAGTTGTCTGAGGCAGCCGAGGGCGGAGACTGAGGCACGCGCGGCAGGCACGTGGAAATGGTGGGCGGGGAGGACTAGCCTTAAAGGTGCAGTACACAAAAACAGCAAAAATCTATTGAGAGCTATAAAACACCATCTAGTGAAAGCTATAATAAATAATCTGATGGGTGTTTTGAGCTGAAACTTTACAGACACATTCTGGGGACACAAAAGACTTAAATCTAAATTAAATCTGGAAAAAGGGGTAACCTAGGTGCCCTTTAAGAAAGCCGGGCTAAAAAATATTGTTAAGGGCCAATAGTTAAACTTGACTTGCTTTAATTGCACATGGTGGACTCTTATTTTGAATTAAGAGTAGTTTATCTCATTACAGCTCATCATCATCAGGATGAAGAAATTCAGGAAAGATAGATTATTTAACTTAAATTTAAAGAGACATAAGGTCTTTCTAACTGTTTATTTTGGTAATTTAACGCATACAGTATACTGCAAAATGTGCCATGTATGTTTTGTAATGAGGCAACAAATACATGTAGACTTGAGTTGAGTCATTTTCATATGCATTTAAACCACAAAAAACCTTACTCCAATTATATCTCTGTCTGCTCTTTTTTTGTGGGGAAATTTATCATTTTGAATATACAGTTGAAGTCAGAATTATTCACCCCTGTGAAATTATTTCACAAATATTTCCTAAGTGTTGCCCAACAGATCACATTTTAAACATTATAGTTTTAATAATTTACTTCTAATTACTAATTTGTTTTGTTTTTGCCATGGTGCCAGTACATATGTTTCTATTTGTTTTGCAAGACGCTAGTATTCATCCTAGTGTAATTTGAAGGCTTAACTAGGTTAATTAGGATAAATTTATCATAAATAGGCTAGTTATTGGATACCAGTGGTCTGTTATATATAAATATCTAAATGGGGCTAATAATATTGACTTTTATTTATTTATTTTTTATTAAAAGGGCTTTACAATACTAAAAAACAAGACTTTCCACAGAAGAAAAAATGAACAATATAGGAAATACTGTGATGTCATGTCAAGAAATAATGACATTGGTCTATTAAAACATTCAGAGGAGGGCTAATAATTTGACTTCAAGTGTATTTCATCCACAATTCAACTCAGGAGCAAATATTTATTTCATTCACTAACTTCTACCTAATTTAATCTCTCTACAACTACAAAAAGTTGAAAAGATTGTCTTTAACAGGGCATTTACTCAAAATACAAGGTTTGTTCAAATGTTTTTTTTTTTTTACAACTGAAGTATGATTATTTTGTACATTTGTGTTTCAGAGTATATCACACAAACAGTACCAGTATATTTGTGTGTGTGTTTGCGTGCGCTTACCTAAGATATTGGTGAACAAATGTAAAATATTGAATCAATCCACTTTATGGCACCTTTAAAAATTGCCCAAAACTTCTGCTTTATATTTGTTCAGTTAAAATGAAAATCACTATGCGTCATTAGCTTCATTTTAAGGTCCATGTCAAATTTGGGAAATGATTCACCCAGAGGTCATTTATCTTTTTCATTTAAATCAATTGAACAGTTTGTAAGAAAATAATGAGGGAAAATATCTTCAAGAAAATGTCTTTGTGTTTCAGGATTACTTGGTTCATATATAATGATTTGCTGGATATAAATAATGATTTGGTAGGTATAAAATAATTAAAAAATTATTATAAAAACATATATAAACATTTCAGCCCATATAAAAATTTATTTTTTGTTACTCAAATATGACTTCTATTTACAAACAATGCTGTTGGATCATCTATAGCATGTCCTAGAGGTACCTAAGTTTAAACTTACTAGTGTTTCAGAGATATAACTTTTTTTAGAAGCAAAACTTCTATATACGCTTAAATCTTGAAAGTAATGTATGTACGTAAGTGCCAGAGATTTTTCATTTCTCATTTTACTTTGCCTGTCTGCCTTACTGAAATAAATGGAAAAGCTTTTTTTCTGCTTTTCCTCCCACAAATCCATCTCAGCCATAAAGCAGGTGATGCTGTAGAGGCACAGAAATGACTGAACAGATTTTTGATATTCAGTGCCATTATTGGAACATTCAAAGTTGACTGTGCTGCGATTGATGTACTTTTATCATCTAAAAGAGTAAAAATGGCAAGAACTTGCTAGTCTTTTATACAAATATATCATTATATAATTTATTTGAGGACTGTAGGATGTTTGGAATTCTGTAAAAGTATAAACAGTCATTAGCTATGCTTCCATCTACCTATTTTTATGTGCATTTTGGATATGCACATAAAAAAACAGTTGATGGACATGCCATGATGCGTATACGTTTTGAAAATGTGCATAAAAACACATGCACATAACTGAGTAGGATAAACTTTTGATTTAATAAAAATATATATATGTGCATAGACTACAATGGAAACACGTTTACCAAACAAATTCCAGTATGTGCATAAAAAAAAGTAATGTGATTTAATTATAAGAGATCGTGCGATGATGAAAATATGTGTGAAAGCACAAACCAGCAGGCTGAGCACATTGTAAAACAGAAAACAGAAAATGGTAATTTGGTCATTCTAAAACGCTATAACCATTTCGGTATTAATGTAATTACCTCACAAATCAAGAGTCAAGTCAAGTCAAACTTTATTAATAGAGCACTCTATAAACACGGAAGTGAGCCAAAGTGCTGTACAGAAAATATACAACAAAATAAGCATAATAGTCTATAAAATACAAGATAAAATATAGCTAAAAAGTCACATAAATTAAAATAACCAGTTATTTAGATCAAGTGTCAAATGCCAACAATAACAAATAAGTTTTTAATTGCTGACTCTCTGGAGAAAGTGAACCTGCTCGCAAATTATGACGGCCTCGTAAAACAAAAACAGGACATGGCAGATTTTGTTCTTGTTGTTTTGTTCTTTGTTCTCAGGTTTGTTTCTTCTTGGCTTTGTGGCTGTTCATCAAGACATCAACAAGGTTAAAAAATTGGAGCTTCCTTTGTTTTCATTCTCCTGCTTGTGCACGCACTAGTGACTGTAAACCAATAGTGTTCAACTTCGCGTCTAGCTCTACCTTTTGGTACCCTTTTTGTCGGGCTCGGTACCCTTTGCAAAGTGCTTTTTGACAGTGGAAACGTCCATAAAAGCGTACCAAACCGTACCGTACCACTCAGTAAAAACGGCCATAATGGGCAGCGGCAACTCATTCCAAAGTCTAGGACCCGCCACCGTGAAAGCACAATCTCCTCTAAGCTCTAAGAGTGCCTGTGCTCCACGTCTACACCTTTTAACATCTTCTGAGGCACAATTAATTTATTAAATGAAGAAAAGATTCATGCAGCTTTTCCTACCGCAAAAAAATCAATTTTTACTGTTGATATTTGGTGCCAGTCTTATCAGAAAGTGACGATTTTCTTCTCTTTGACTCCTTGGATGGAAGTGCTGCTTTATTCACAGGTCTTTTGCATATAAATTTATTTTGGAAACATAGAAACATGGAAACATAGCTATTGACCCATTTTTTGTGTCTCTTTTATGAACTCTATTACACATCGTTTAATGCCATCATTAGGGAAACAGTGTGTAGGCCGTTTTAGAATTGCTCCGTTTCTTCTTCTTCTTCTTGTTCTTCTTCTTCTAGGACTTGGCCATGTTAATTTGTGAAGATCTAGAGTTTTCGTCAAAGGGTGTGTCCCCAAATTTTGACGATTCGCCACGAAACAGGAAAATGTTCTAACTCAGTCATGCATTGTCGGATCTGCCTCAAAATTTACACGTTTGATAACAGTCCTGACCTGAACACGTTTACATGCCAGTATCCAGTTACAGTTATAGCGCCTCGTGCTGGCAACAGGAAATGACATTTTTTACAATATAACAAACTCCACCTACAATTATTTTTTTTTACATCAAATCCATGTTCCATTAGTTTAGTCCAAAGGCTTTTGTGATGCTAATTTGTGAAGATCTAAAGTTTTCTTTTGAAGTGCGTGTCCGTGGGGGACTGACAAAGTTCAGGGTTTCGCCATGGAGGAGGAAGTACTTATAACTCAGCCACACAATGTCTGATCTGCCTGAAAATTCACATGTTTGATGAGATTCCTGTCTTGAGGACATCTACATGCCAATATTGAGTCACAGTAATAGTGCCGCCTGCTGACAGAAGGAAGTTTGGCATAAATCTGTGATTTTTAGCTTAAATTATTATTGTTCACTGTTCTCTGTCATCCTAAGGCCACCGGACACGAGCCCGGACGCGAGATCCCTTTCATGGCTGCTTGCAGCTTTATTTCTTTCTGAATTGCTCTTTATAGTTCTTGATCTTATACACTCTGCTCCTTTGAGACATGATTAAACAGCCTGTCCTGTGGGAGGAAAATAAAACTGATCGCAATGTTTGTTCTTTGCCAGCAGCTTTAGTTTAAGCAATAATCTCTAATTTTGCTATCACCATTGGATTCATATGTGCATCAAATATCACATTTCACTTAGAGTAAAAAGAATAGGCAGATAGTGGAATCAAAACAAACAGGATTTGTAGAAAGGCTCTACCACACTTACACGCTCATATCATCTTTGACCCAAATTGCATGTGGTGCAGTCGCCCCGGCCAGCTAATACACGCAAAGCCCTCATCATAATGAATCAGATTGAGCAACAACCCCGCCCTGACCCTAATCTCTGGAAATCTATGGGATTTTCAAATGTGTTTTTTTCCCCCCCTAGGACAACTGGCCATGTAGGAAATTATGGTCTGTATGAAAAGTTGTCTTGTCCACAGGCTGTGATTTAGTATTATTGACAGGATTTTATAGGCAGGGAGAAAAAAAGAGCAAGAGGGAAAAGCAGCAACATGGGATTTGTGCTCTTTATTGCTTATAAGCAAAGATAAGCCATACGAAATTCTGCATAATGCTGAAAAGACATTCATCTCATTTCTTATCACAGCATTACCTCAAGTTACTTTTCATGCTTATTTTACAGCAAATGGCCCCATGGGTCTCCAGTGTAAAAACATGCCAACTGAAACTTTGCCAACTCACATCATTTATGTGATGACCATTTTTTTAACCCTTAATCGGCCCACAGGGTCAGGGCAACTTAGATGGATGTCCTTATGAGTTTTTTTTTT
>CAIGQZ010011492.1:0-11820 GCA_903798205.1 Danio tinwini
ATATATTGCTCTGTAAAACAGCACAGGAATAATGGAAAAAGTATGAAAATATGAGGGTTAACAGTTGTTTTTAGTACTTAACAGCAAAGCTTAATCGAGCCAGTACTCAAAGTTTGTTAAGTTACAATTAATAAAAACCTCTTATCCAAAGTATCAACAATAGTAATGATGATGTTTGGTTTTGTAAACTGGTATAGCCGTATGTTCCTTATGCATTCTGCTCTCGTTGCTATTACTCTGTTATCATAAAACCCCACTTTTTTCCGTTTGGTCGTTTTCTTATCAGATTTCTCCCTATAAAATTAGGCCATGAGGGTAGAGTTTGTTAAAGGTTTGTTCAGATGCCACACTAAATAAGGAGACTTTTCAGTACATTTGGCTTCCGGGGGTAAATTTATCCCCTGCTATGATCAGTATAAATAGTAGTAAACGTTAACGGTTTGGAGTGGTCTATCTAGGGATCAGAATGCAACATTTACTTTGCGGTAAACACAAAATTCGAAAAGCCTGAATCAGCCAATGAGAGCATCTGTCACTGTCATCAGGCATTTGCTGACATCCTGTTACTGTTTACTTCAAAACAGCGCAGAGATGTCAATTCACAGGCTCATGTTGGCAACATAAACACCTAAACAACAAAGACGCTTTGGAGCTTAAAGCTAATATGACACAAGAAACAAGTCTTTAGATTGTTAGTATTGTCTTTCTGTTACTGCTGCAGTGCAATAAACCAACAATCGTCAGTTCAGCAAAGAAGTTTTGGGGGCTTTTTCTTCCTCGAGAGAATGTGCCCTTTTTTTCTCTGGATTTTATATATATATATATTATTTTTTTTAATATCCTTGTCATACAAATAAAAATCTATATATCAGGTTGGGATAGGAAAGAGGATTGAGACTGTCAAATTATTTTTCTCGTCCCTGTGCAGGGGCACTCAGACTAGAAGGGATACAGCTGCGGCCGGAATTTAATGAGAATTATTTCTATTATTTATAAAATTATCCATTAATTGTATCTTCTTTAAAGTCTAGTGCAGGGGTGCCCAAACTTTTTCTTATCAGGGGCCAAAAACCAAACATGATTGAGGGCTGTGGGCCGAAGGTAAATATACCAAACTGCACTGTAAAACATTTAGGGTTCCACACAATTCATTCAGATTGTCCCAACACAAATTGATTAAGTTAACACCATGAAGTGGATTCAGCATAAAACAATTAAGTTGTCCCAAAAAATCCCAAGAATTGTGTTGTATGAGGTCTTCTTACATGAGTAGGTTGAACAAGCAGCAAAATATTTTTGTTTATTACATTAAAGTTGCCATGGGTAATTTCTTAATTTATGTAATATTATTAATAAATAAATAGATTTAATCATATAAAATAATTCAATATAATTTAAATTGAATATAATTTACATTTTATAATGAACTTATTACATTAAAAACATAAATCCTTTTTTAACACAAAAGAGATACTCGAAACAGGGACCTTCTTGCCGTGAGGTCACAGTGCTAACCACTAAACCACCATGCCACCCTAGACTTAATTATGTCATGATATTTGAAGCTGAATGTATGATTCAAGAGGTAGAGCATATGTAGAAAAATAGGTATATTGGGAGTCTTTAAGTTAGTATTTACACTAAAAGTGCCGCTAAACATACATACAAACACATAATTTGCTTTTTATTCAAGACGCTTTTGTCATGGAATTTTTATTCTTGCAAATAGCATTTTACATTTTATAACAACCCACAAAACAATCCCCAAATAAAACAAACAACATCTGAAAATGAATAAAAAAAATAAAATAAACAAAGTAATTATAATAATAATAAATAAATTAATACAAATACAGAGAAACAAATATAATAGCAAACCATATACATACACATATTATTCAAGACGCTTTAATTAAAGTTTTTTATTTATGAAAAATAATAGAACATAATCATAGAATAAATCATAGAAATAAAAGTTTATCTAGAAAATGCTAAATTTATCTTTAAATCTAGAATCAGCAACATTCATTCATTCAGTTTCCTTCAGATTAGTACCTTTTTCATCAGGTGTCGCCACAGCGAAATGAGCCGACAACTACTCCAGCATATGTTTTACACAGCGGATGCCCTTCCAGCTGCAACCCAGTACTGGGAAACACCCATACAAACTCAATTACACACACACAGACACTACAGCCAATTTAGTTCATCAGTTCCCCTATAGCACATGTGTTTGGACTGTGGGGGAAACCGGAGCACCCGGAGAAAACCCACACCAACACGGGGAGAACATGCAAACTCCACACAGAAACGCCAACTGACCCAACTGAGGCTCGAATCAGGGACCTTCTTGCTGTGAGGCCACAGTGCTAACCACTGAGCCTTTATGCCACCCAGAATAAGCAATATAAAGGATAAAAAAAACACCAAACATTATGAAATCCATCTGCCAGTAGTAAAAAAAAGTTTAAAAAACAGAAGCCATTGACATCCATAGTAGGAACAAAAATATACAATGGAGGCCAATGTCAGTTTTCCCCCCAGCATTCTTCAGTATATCTTCGTTATCGTTTAGCAGAAGAAAGAAACTCATGTGATGTTGAAACCTAAATGATGACAGAACTTTCATTTTTGTGTGAACTCCGCCTTTAATTCCATGGAAAGTTATACTGATGAGATTTACAGTAACTTACAGGTTTATCATTATAAAATGTGCTGTTTCAATTGCAGTTAACAGTGCAGATTGTAAAAAAAGTGTGTGCACATAATGAATCAAAAAAAGAGTGCGTCATCAGCAGTAACTTAACCATTTCTCAAAAGTGCAATAAAAATGCTGAGCAACACTTTCTGTGGAATTAGTGCTAATCTCGAGCGAGACTGAAGCAGGAAGCTCGGAGGAAGAGCTCTGTTGATTCAGGCTTCTGTTACTCTTGGTAGAAATCTTCAGCGTGCACCAGCTTCCACCTCTTCTGTCTGGACTGATATATGTTTGTGTTTGATATGCAGGTGCGTGTCTGACTCACAAAATCTGCATCTCAGGACTCTTTGTTAGTCATTTTAAGTCATAAGTTAGCCTCTGATGAACAATATACCTGAACTCCAGAATAGAGTGTTTTCACGATGTGTTATCAGTCAGCCATATTGGAGAGCGGAATGTAAACAATGCCACTGATCCCAACAAAACTTGCATATTTTGCTGATTACTGCTGCAGAACTGGGTCATGCAGAGGGTTTGGTGCTCAAGTTGAAAAAAGGGCACTTGTCTTCATTCATTCACTTTCTTCTCGGCTTAGTCCCTTTATTAATAAGGGGTCGCAACAGCGGAATGAACCGCCAACTTATCCAGCATATGTTTTACCCAACACACACATACACACTCATTCACACACATACACTACAGCCAGTTTAGTTAATCAATTTCCCTATAGCGCATGTGGATGGTGGGGGAAACTGGAGCACCCGGAGGAAACCCACACCAACACAAGGAGAATATGCAAACTCCACACAGAAACGCCAACTGAGTCAGTGTGTTTGCTGAACGGCACCAGAGCTGAGCTGACCGTTCAATCACAGCTTTTTCTGTTGAGCGCTTGATCGTGTGCCGATTAGGGGATTTTGGCCAGGACACAGGGGATACACCCCTACTCTTTACGAGAAGTGCCATGGGATTTTTAATGACCACAGAGAGTCAGGACCTCGGTTTAACGTCTCATCCCAAAGATGGCACCCACTGACAATATAGTGTCCCCTTCACTTTTACTGGGGCATTAGGACTCACACAGACCACAGATTGAGCGCCCCCTGCTGGCCTCTCTAACACCACTTCCAACAGCAACCTAGATTTCCCATGTGGTCTCCCATCCAGGTACTGACCAGGCTCAGCCCTGCTTAGCTTTGGTGAGTAACCAGTCTTGGGCTGCAGGGTGATATGGCTGTGGCAATTTATTTATAAACTACCTAGGTAGCAAAGAACTCTGGCCCAGATTTGGCAAAACGCTGGCACAGCAGGCATTCGTCAGGCACTGGCATACAGCATGTGGACCAAACATGGCCCAAGATTGGCAGAGGTGGCCCTGTCTTATAGGCGGCACTCAAGACTTGGGCCAGATATCAAATGTAGTATTTGGCCCAGATGTTAAAAATATATATGTGGGCCACGTATTTTTGGCCTATCTTGACCCACTTTTAAAATTATTTTTGAGTAAAGATACAATTCTATCAATCAGGTCGCTACAAGAAAAAGCACAGCCATAAAGTAAAATGCTCCATGGGTTGATAAAATTCATTGCAGTCGTGACACACCAACATATCTGGATCAGTTCAGGCCCAGTTATTAACTTGGCTGAGACTTGGGCCAGATATGGTTCATGTTTGCCTCTTGTATGGAAGCCAGACTTGGTCCACTCATGTACCGTAAATCACTGAGGCATGTGGGCCAAGCAAATGCTGATGGTGTGGGTCAGATCTGGGACAGAGAAAATTTGCTATGTGGGTAATTTCGAGAGGATCACATGCTTATGATTGCTTGCGGCTGGTCCTGTATTATTTAATTTATGATTCACCAATCAGACGATTACTAAGCAACTATAAATACCATCTTTCAACCATCTTCGTTTTGAAGAATCCCCCCTTCCACCCCTGCTCCTCCTCCTTTCCTAGATGGGTGGCACGGTGGCCCAGTGGTTAGCACTGTTGCCTCACAGCAAGAACATCACTGGTTCTAGTCCTTACCAAGCCAGCCGACGTATCTGTGCGGAGTTTACACATTCTCCCCGTGCTCACGTGGGTTTCCGGTTCCCCGGTTTTCTCCCACCATCCAAAAACATGCAACTTAAGTTAATTGACAAATCCAAATCGGCACCATGGACATGCTCCTAGTAAGTAGTAATCTCTTAAGAGCAATCACTATCTGTTCATTAGCTACTACAGCAGGGGAGTTCTCCAGATCTACCTGAGCTCAAACTCCCCTCTCGCTTTGATTGATTATAAAGCTTGTTTGGCATGCTGTCTCGGGAGAGAGCCCTGAGCCCGAGCCTGAGGCTCCCTCCCGGGACAGCATGCTTAACAAGCTTTATAATTAATCATAAGCTAAGTGTGAACTCTTGAAATGGCAAAATTGTATTATGAATAATATTCATTCATTCATTTTCTTTTCGGCTTAGTCCCTTTATTAATCTGGGGGCGCCATAGTGGAAACAACAACCAAGCATATGTTTTACACAGCGGAGGCCCTTCCAGCAGCAACCCATCACTGAGAAACATCCACACCAATTCACCTATACATGTCTTTGGACTGTGGGGGAAACCGGAGCACCCGGAGGAAATCCACGCCAACACAGGGAGAACATGCAAACTCCACACAGAAATGCCAACTGACCCAGCCGAGGCTCGAACCAGCGACCTTCTTGCTGTGAGGCGAAACTGCTACCCACTGCGCCACCACGTCACCCTACAGATAATACATAAATACAAATTATAAATTTGAATACAATAATCATAGTGTTGCAAAGTAAAATATAAAATTGTGTATGGAAAGTTTCATCAACTCATGATGCATTGAGATATCGAATTGAACCGAATCAATGGCATGGTAATCATAACTGAATCGAACCATGAAACCAGTGTAGGTTTACACCCCTACTTAATGCACAAGTAGATAAAACTGAATTAGAGGCGAGAACGTTGCAACAACTTTAATCATGAAGTTAACACAGATCAAAAATTTCCATCTGGAGCTCCTTCACGAGACTCGACACTTGTTAAACGCTCGCGCCAATGGGCTTGCTGCTCTTCCGCAACTCTCAGCCCCGTTTACGCTCATCACCGATACCAAGCCAACCAATCACAGCGTCGTTGCAATGTGTAGTTACATTTTTTGAAAGGTTCGCTTGAGCGTGTGTGTGAATAAGTGTGTATGGGCAGGGCATCCGCTTTGTAAAACATATGTTGGAATAGTTGGTGGTTCATTCCGCCGTGGTGACCTCAGAACTAGAGCCTTAGCTGAAGGTGAATAAGTGACTGAATGAATAATTAAGTCTTTACATATTATTTTGTGGCGGTTCATTTCCGCCCTGGCGACCAAATCAGGGACTAAGTCGAAGGAAAGTGATGTTATTTTGCGCTATAATGAAGGACAATGGGCAGCACGGTGGCCCAGTGGGTGGCACAATCGCCTCACAGCAAGACGGTTGCTGGTTCGAGCCTCGGCTGGGTCAGTTGGCGTTTCTGTGTGGAGTTTGCATGTTCTCCCCGTGTTGGCGTGGGTTTCCTCCGAGTGCTTTGGTTTCCCCCACAAGTCCAAAAACATGTGGTATAGGGGAATTGGGTAGGCTAAATTGTCTGTAATGTGTGTGTGTGTGTGTGTGTGTGTGAGAGGATGAGTGTGTATGGGTGTTTTCCAGTGATGGGTTGCAGCTGGAAGGGCATCAGCTTCATAAAACATATGCTGGATAAGTTGGCAGTTCATTCCGCTGTGGTGACCCCAGATTAATAAAGGGACTAGGAAGAAAAGAAAATGAATGAATGAATGTGGGACAATCTGACAAGGCAGGCCAAGTCGGCATTTTCTCCGCAGCTGCATGTTCACAATCACAAATATGAGACAGTTCACCCCTCTTCCTGTTTTTCCAGCGCCACTCCTCAGCATGCTTTAGCAGAGGAAGTAACAAACCTAAGCATACATTATGATTGTACACGACACACAGGGCTGCACGTAGATGAAACTATTATCACACAAGTTGAAGAACATCAAAGGCATCGCTTAACCCCAAAATTAAAGTTTTCTTATCATTTAGTCTCCCTCGTGTGAGTTTAAACCGTTTCATTCTTATGTTAAACACAAAAGAGGATATTTCGAGGAATGCTCGTTGATAACCACCAGCATTTTTTTGTTATACTTTGTGTTCATCAGGAGAAAGAAAGTCAGTTGTGTTGTCAACAAGTGAAGGTTGAGTAAATTTAAGTTTTGAGTGAACTATCCCTTTAAGTGTTTTTCATAAATAGTAATTCATTCGTTCATTTTCCTTCGGCTTTGTTTATCAGGGTTCGCCACAGGAGAATGGACTGCCAACTCTAGCATATGTTTTACGCAACGGATGCCCTTTCAGCTGTAGCCCTGTTCTGGGAAACACCTATACACTCTCACATACACACACACACTCGTACACTACGGACAATTTAGTTCACCAAAGCACCCGGAGGAAACCCACCACACCATTCATTCAATCATTCATTTTCTTTTCGGCTTAGTCCCTTTATTATTCTGGGGTCACCACAGCGGAATGAACCGCCAATTTATCCAGTATATGTTTTACGCAGCGGATGCCCTTCCAGGCGCAACCCATCACTGGGAAACATCCATACACACGCACTCATACAGTACTGTCAATTTTAGCATACCCAATTTACCTGTACCACATGTCTTTGGACTGTGGGGGAAACCAGAGCACCCAGAGGAAACCCACACCAACACGGGGAGAACATTCAAACTCCACACAGAAACGCCAACTGACCGAGGCTTGAACCAGTGTCTTTCTTGTTGTGAGGCGAACGTGCCACTGCGACACCGTGTCGCCATGTATATTTATATTATCTATTATTTCATTAGTAATGTTAGTAGTTAAGTTGCAAATCAAAGCAAACTATTTCTCACTAATTAGTGGACTGCCCCCCCAACATTCTGTAAGCATTGACTCCCATAGTATTTGTTTGTTCTACTATGGAAGTCAATGGTTACAGGTTTTCAGCTTTCTTCAAACTATCTTCTTTTGTTTTCAGCAGAATCAAGAAACTCATAAATGTTTGGAACAACTTGAAGGAGAGTAAACAGTGAGTAAATGTTTAATTTTGGGGTGAACTATCCCTTTAAAGATTCTGTTTGGTCGCTAGGCGTTGCTAAGCTGTTCTGATTGGTTGCTGGGTGTTGCTATGATGTTCCGGTTGGCTATTTGGCGTTGTTATGATTTTCCTGACCTACTAGAAGTAGTTTCAGCAGGTTTGCTGATCACATTATAGTTGCTTTTTACATCGTTGAACCGTAATTTTATTAGACTTTCAGGTTAAGAAAACAATTCTGACCAATTTTAGGGAATAAACTGAGAGAAACAATGTATAGCAATCACATGTTATTATTATAAGTACCAGTCAGCTTTGACTGAGGCGAAACAAACACAGGTAAGAGCTCGTTCTCCCTCACAAACATAATTTATTGCTCTTTATGGAAGAATTGTTGAAAGTACAATGTTGTTTACAGTCAAATAGCGCTAATGTTGTTTTGTGGTCCTACTTACATGCGAGTTTGACCGAATATTCAAAGTAGAGTGTTAAACAAGATTGGAACCGTGTCACAAGTTGTCACTGAACGAATGTGCGAATATAAAACTAACTTTACCTTAATCAGTATCATGGGCTCTATTTATAAGTTATTTAGCGTTATTCGAGTCGTGGCTGCTTTAACGTTACATCAGGTGTTCGTTTATTATCAGCGCTCCGTAACAAACTATTCCTGACCTGCCTTACAAGATCACCTAATTCTCTGTTGTGTTACACATCCGTGTGCCTGCATTGACACTTGCCCCTCTTGTGTAAAGGGGGCTTTTCTTCCTAAAGAATGCCAGGAAATCACACTTCCAGTAGCAACTACCGTCACTTTTGAAAAACTCTGACTGCGGGATGCTAATTTTTTTGTTTAGCTCCTCTCACTTGCGATTGGCTGTGGGCAGACGCGCCGCGCTCTGATTGGCTGTAGCCGCTCCTCTTTGTTGCGGGCGCACTATAACAGCATCCTCCCTTCATTGCAGAGCAGAAACTCCTGATGCATTTCATCTGAGCGATGTAGATACACTTCTGCTGCTTTTGACAGATCTAGACTTAAACCAATGGCAAATATGATTTCTGCGTGTCTGGAGATTGTTGGACTCTGCTTGACCGTCACCGGGACTCTTTTGGTGATGGTGGCCTGCGGGTTGCCCATGTGGAAAGTGTCCGCCTTCATTGAGGGCAACATTGTGGTGGCGCAAAACATCTGGGACGGGCTCTGGATGTCCTGTGTTGTTCAAAGCACAGGTCAGATGCAATGCAAAATGCACGACTCTGTCCTGGCGCTGACCACTGACCTCCAGACAGCTCGGGCTCTGACTGTCATCTCTGCGGTTTTGGGGGTCCTGGCTCTCATGATAACTATCGCCGGTGCTCAATGCACCAATTGCATCAACACGGAGTCCATCAAATCCAAAGTGGTCAACGCTGGAGGCGTGATGTACATCGTCGCAGGCTTGTTTGTGCTGGTTCCTCTGTGCTGGATGGCCAATAACATCATCTCAGACTTCTACGATCCTCTAGTTCCCTACGCAAAGAAGAGAGAAATCGGAGCTGCGCTGTACATCGGATGGGCAGCATCTGCAATGCTTCTGGTCGGAGGAGCGATTCTGTGTTTCTCCCGTCCACATGATGAGAAATCCACATATCCACTTAAATATATCCCTCCGCCTACAAAAGGCACATCGATCAATGGGGACTATGATAAACGAAACTACGTCTGATCAGTTTAAAAGTTAACTATATGAACTTTTGTAGGTGCAAATGGACTTTTAAAACTATAATGCTGATAATACACTGTGGACCTACTTTGGGAAATGATCCCATAAATAGGCAACTGGGTGTAACTAATTAGGCCAATAGGATCCAGATACAATATTGTTGCCCATTCTTAATGGAAAAGCAACTTTAAAACATTGCTTTGCAAAATTGCTCAAAAAGTTGCCCTGTGTATCATCAGCATAAGGGTAGCTTACCGATAACCATGTTTTTTATGTTTTGTACGCATTTGTACTGATCATCCTTTCTTTTGTATGATTGTACAGTGTAAGAAATATTTTTAAAGTGCAAACGTTGCCGGTCATATTGATAACTTTCTTTTTTTTTACATGCAACAAGTCTTGTATTGAATTAGTCAACATTTAAAGAGGATCAAGAGTGATCCAAGACAAGAGTGGGTATTGTTCAAATGTTTTTCATAGTTTTTTAATCCAATTTAAATGTACTGTAGATCAATTTCAGTAAAACAGCATTGCATACATGCATTTGAAAGCTATTTAAAATGCTCTATTAACCGAAGGTCGTGGTAGAAATGAATTAGATGCACACGGGTATTTTTGATCTTCGTTAATGATATTAGGGTCAGCAGCCTACTTGTTTGTGTTAGATTTTTATCACTGTGGCTCAAGGGGGTGAAGGGAGGGTCTATATTTCTTGTTTTTGTACTGCTTCACTAATTAGACACGGTCTGTGCTTCAACGAGACACTGAATAATGCCTATTGTTCTGCCTGTAACATGCAGGCAGGCTGGTTTGATCGTCTAAACCTCCTGATTGTACATAATTGTATGAAACTTTTTAGTAATTTTGTGCATATACAAAGTAATAAATAAATGTTTTTTTTATTAATGTGTCTCTAATGTTTAATAATGTGTCCTGGTGCATAATTAAGCGTACGCCTTAATAAAAAAACAGCTGTATTTGCAGCAGTGTGCTTTTCTTTTACATTTATGATATCTGCATCTCTTTCTAAAATAAAGAGCCTTTTTTTTGAGTAATTATAAAACAATTTATGTATATATATATATATTGCATATAAATGCAGGTTAAAGTCTAGTTTACTGCTTAATTAAAGTGTTTTAGTGAACATAAAATGTTTAGAAATAAGATATAATGTCCCATCAGCATACAGAGTATAGTTCAAATATATAAAAGATAAAGTGGATTTGATTCTTTATATGAAAAGAAAAAATAAACTTGTGTAAAACTAATTAGAGTTTGAATCATTGGGGTAAAAATGTATAATAATAATAAAAAAGAATTAATTATTTTATAATTAATAAATATAATCAATATAAATAAAAAAAAAATATATATATATATATATATTACAGTTGAACTCAGAATTATTAGCCCCCCTTAAATTTTCTTTTTTAAATATTTCCCAAATTATGTTTAACAGAGCAAGGAAATTTTCACAGTATGTCTGATAACATTCTTTCTTCTGGAGAAAGTCGTATTTGTTTTATTTTGTCTAGAATAAAAGCAGTTTTTAATTTTCTTTAAAACATTTTAAGGTCAATATTATTAGCCCCCTTAAGCAATATATTTTTTGATAGTGTACAGAACAAACCACTGTTATACAATTACTTGCCTAATTACTCTAACCTGCCCAGTTAATCTAATTAACCTAGTTAAGCCTTTAAATGTCACTTTAAAGCCTGGTTTATACTTCTGTGTCAAGTAGTCGGCGTGACCCACGGCGCATGCAATGCGCGTAGCTGTGCATTTATACTTCTGCGCGCTGTTTCTGTTGCTCTGCAATAAAACTTCTGAAACGCTAGTGTCGAGTTTCTTCGCTGGTGTTTTGTTTTTTCTGAACGCTACCTTAATGTACAGGTGGCTCAAATGCGAATTGGCAGACGTGCAACAACTTTATTCTTAAGGTAAACACAAAACAACAGTCACCATCCGGGGCTCCTTTACGGGACTCCACACTTGTAAACATTCGCTGCATTGGGCTTGCGCGGCTCTCACCTCCGCCCACACTCGTCAGCGCTACCAAGCCGACCAATCACAGAGCTTGCGCTACCCGTCGTTGTGATGTGTAGTTAAATTTTTGAGAGGCGCACGTCAGCGGCCACGGCCACGGTGGGGGGTATGCGTCCATGCGTAGGCTGCGCCAAAACACACGCTGCATACTAGTGTCTTAAAAAATATCTAGTAAAATATTATGTGCTGTCTTCATAAAAAATAAAACAGGGGGGCTAATAGTTCTGACTTCAAT
>CAIGQZ010011654.1:0-10708 GCA_903798205.1 Danio tinwini
CGTCTGCTAAGAAAGGAGTAAATACAAACTTCCAAACAAACCCTCACTGTTTACGCATACAGCAATGTAACAGCAATTGTCTTATATGTAAATAATGTAAATATTGTCTGTGTACTGGGAATTTTGGAAAATTGCTATCCTGCATTTACTATATGCACTTTGTTAGTTGTATTTTTTCCATTTTATTTTCTGCACTTGTACGGTTTGTCTTATATCAAACAATGTGCACAGAACGTATATGTTGACACAAATAAAGCAACCAGTTGTTTAATTGTGAGTGTTACCTGTGCACTTGCCTTATTTATACTCTTAAAAGTATATTGTTATAATGTAAAGGCCCCTACCTTACTGTTATGGCACATTTCAGATGTCCCCAATTTGAAAACAGTCAACATGTTTAAAACAGCCCCTGGTTAAAAACTCTCTAGGCTAATTTGAAAGCTATAGTGATGTTCTATGTGTTAGCTAACACCTTTGCTGCATTGAGTCAATTGATCAAAATCATCTCCTGAAGAATATTGCAGATGATTCATACATATAACTGCTGTACGATTGGAGATGCAGTCATTTTGCTACAGTATCTGATGTTTATTAACCAGTTGTGACCATTTCAATAGGGCAGACTGCTCCAGTTTAAGCTATGAAAAGCAAGCCGTCAACTTAAAAACTAAGATAATAATCTGCGTTTAAGGTTTAAAATAAAACAAGAGAACCAGCAAACAGAATATTTTTATTTTTCTCACTAAGTTTGTGACACTTTGAAGAACAGACCAACAGTTATTCTCGCTTAACATGATACTGCAATTCAAAACCATCGTGAGGGAAAAATCAGTGAATCTGCCACTCTGAATCAGAAAAAAAACATACATGATGTGGCACAATCCCATGATGTGTTTCTTTGGCAGAAAACACATTTTTCCCTTTACCACCTGAGTCTCCATTTGATCCTCCAGTAGTTTAAAATTGTTGAATCAAATACAAAAATAGTACAGACTGTTGTCTAGTTCGATCTAAGATGGACGATTACATAGAATAAACGCCTTCGCAGGCAAAAAAACAGAACATATCGAGAGTAAAGTATCAAGATTTATGCTTGCTCAGACGTACAGAAGTGTTCAGGTATCCATCCGTACTGTACACTGTTCTCAGTCGCATCATCCTTGTTCACATCCGATGTTGTTTCCCCACCACTTGTGAAAAAAGTCACAAAATTGTATGTCCATTTTGTTTGTTCCTACTTCTTTTAAAGTCCGACGGCTATTGAAGTTCAGCAAGACAGTCTACTAAGCATTGCAGTTTTTTCCTGTTCTTCAGAGTTCAAGGAAATATAAAACATGTTGGCTAATAAATAACACTCTTTAAATATGATTAACACCCTGATCATTATATAACCCGGCTTTAATCCTCAAAATATAGCCTATTAGGCATGAACAGCATCATTTTAATGGGATGGATGCAGTGGACAGTTTCTGCTTATTTTTTTTAACCAAATGCCCATTAATGTCATATAAATCATGATTATTTAATATTTAAAGCATCCCTCTTTGCAAATAGTCACCCTAAATACATTACTTAATGCAAGTAAACCATGAAACCCCCATTAAATATATGTTTTCAATTATATATTTATTTTTGATTATTATTTTCTACTTGTCTGCATTGAAACTTCAATACTTTAAAATGGTAATCATTTCAATGATTCAAATGATTTCATGGATGTAGCTGCAAATGTCAAACTTGTGAATATGGAAATAGCTAAAATATCAAAATCAAGTGCAAGTTGAATTTACAAATCAAAACACTAATAAAATAACTAAATAAATAACATAAAATATCTAAAACACTAAGAGATCATTCCAGTGTGATTACTAAAATAAAATTATGAAGTGGTTTCAGAATGCCATGTCACCAACACAATGCTACTCTCAGGCAGGTGACAAACACAAGGCAGCTGTGTGTTGTGAACTTCATTTTAGTCATAAAAACACTGAAATACCTTCTCCATTTTAAAACAACTGCTTTCCTACACGAATAACACTGCATTGATATTTCACAGTAAAAATCAGTTTGGTTTTGTTACATTTAGCTAAGATGGTGTTGTTCGATTTTTGGATGCATTTAACGTCTTTCAACACTTTCCAAAAATACAGTATCTGATGTTGTAAACAGTCACAGTCAGTTTCCAGTAGGTCAATATAAACTAAGCCGGTCCATCCAAACACTCTTTCATGTATAATAT
Source organism: Danio tinwini (assembly GCA_903798205.1). Lineage (NCBI taxonomy): Eukaryota > Metazoa > Chordata > Actinopteri > Cypriniformes > Danionidae > Danio > Danio tinwini. The sequence continues at coordinate 2,240 of CAIGQZ010011654.1, forward strand.
ATGCTTGGTTTTAGTTTCATTGTGTTGTGTTTGTTTTAGGTTATTTCCTTTTTTTTTTTCTTTTTCAAAAGAGCCGGTCTGTGTTTGCTGACATTAAGAGGCACTGTCTTTGAGGGGATTTAAAAATTGTTTCCAAAGAGATTCAAACCATGCTCTTACTGTGATCTCCTCAATCAAAATAGAAGAAGAAAAACAAACAAAAATAAATACGAGTCCATCACTGTTGGCAGTAGTAGGATGATTCACTCCTTTTCCCCATCTTCACTGCTCCCTTTAAGATATAGAAATAAACAACTTTATAGCAGATGTATATTTAACATGTTTACATGACAACAATGTACTAAAAACGGATAAAAATGAAATGTTTTTCTTTTGTGTTTGTGAAACTGTTTGAAAACAGACCATTTTGGTATTGGCAAAACAATCCCTGTTCATGAAAATTGTAAATGAAATGTATTTTACATTCGAGGCCAGTAGTTGGTGCTGTCACTTTGTAAAGAAACTGTGCACATATGTAACCCACCGGTCCTACTGCACCCAACCCAGTCTGAGCTGGGATTTAACCGGCGATTCTTTGTATTGGAGTCGGTTGCTCTAACAAGGAGGATAAAGATCATGGCCTCTAGCTTCTGTCGCCAGAGCACCTTTTGAGTTATGTGGCGTGAGGTTTACCTGCATAGCACTTCACTAGCTAGCCTCTGTTACACTCACGCCCCTAAACCTCACTCCCATCCCGGACGAGCCCCCATGTGTAACCCACCAGTCCTACTGCACCCAACCGGTCTAAGTTAGGATTGAACCGGCAATTCTTTGTATGGGAGTTGGTTGCTCTAACAAAGAAGGCTAAAGACCATGGCCTCTAACGCTAGAGCACCTTCTGAATTCAGAGGAGTGAGGTTTATCTGCACAGCACTTGGCTAGCTGGCTTCCATTACATAGACAGCATGTTCCATTTGGAAGGGCTCATCCCTGTGCCATAATCACTTCAAATGTTTACCCTCCCGAGTAACTACAGGGATGAGCCTTTCTGAATTGAACATGCAGTTCGACACCAACCAACTTCTTTGTGAAAAAGATTATGGGGTGTCCATCAGTTGTAGCCTTCAAAATACTTTTAAAAATATTTATAGTATTTATTTTTCATACTATGGAAGTCAATGGTTTTCAGCTTTCTTAAAAATCTTCAATCATTCATTTTCCTTTGGCTTGGTCCCTTATTTATCAGAGGTTGCCATAGCGGAATGAACCACCAAACTATCCCGGCATATGTTCCACGCAGCCCTTCCAGCCGCAACCCAGTACTGGGAAACACCCATATACTCATTTACACACACTCATACACTACGGCCAGTTTTGTCTACCCAGATCACTTATATCGCATGTCTTTGGACTGTGGGGGAAACCAGAGCACCCGAAGGAAACCCACGCCAACACGAGGAGAACATGCAAACTCCACACAGAAATGCCAACTGGCCTAGCCTGGACTCGAACCAGTGTCCTTCTTGCTGTGAGGTAACAGTGTTAACCACTGAGCCACCGTTCCACCCCTACAAATATTTTGAGTGAACTACCCCTTTAAGTAACCCTAGTGTTGACCCCTAATTTGTCTGTTCTCTTTAATCGTAAGAACATTGCTTCAAAGTTGTGCCTTCTTACCTCCTGCAGAATCCATATCTGAATCGGAGACATGAGTGATGGAGAAACGCGAGATGCTGGATGGAGAAACAGTAAAACGGGAGACCTGTGACACAGGTTTAGGGCTAATGGACGGTAGGTTTGACTTTTCAGTGTGGTCAGGAGGGGACCCCTTGGAAGATGTGGGAAGGGGCAGCAATGGGAAATCATCTTCCCATTCAAAGCCTGCACCTAAGATCATAGACAAAATGGGTTGTTAAATACTAGGTCTGATAGATACTTAGATGCAAAGGGCCAAAAGCAAAAGAGAAAGAGACTCTTACTCTCTTCTGAGATGTTTCCATCAGACGAGTCATCTGAGGCATTGACCTTTTCCTGTTGGTGTTGCGCTTTACCCTTTGCACTTGGTTTGCTTGATTCTCCACCCAAGGGAAAACTGTGATCTGCCAGCTCTCTGGTTGGACTTTCCTGAAGGGTACGGCACGCAGTTTATTGATTACACTTACAGTAAATAAAACAATTCAATATGTCATTGAAAATCATCTTGAAATATCTAATAAATACCTGGTCAAACAAATACACTGTGACATCATCAAAGAAGGACACCACCTTCTTTTTACTCTCCATTTCCTCAGGCAGCAAAGATGTTGGCATCTTAAGAAGGCTTCTGAGTTTGTGCGCATCACTGCAGTCACTTATAATGATGGGCACGGTCAAGACCTCGTCCTCGCTTTCTTCACTCTGCTCTTGGATGCTGTATGTGCGCAGCTCCTCATCAGACTCATCGCTGTCCTGAGAGTCGCCATCTTCCTCATCTGCCTCCTCACCATCTGTGGGAGAAACCCGTCCTTCTAGAGGAGGGGGAGGAGAGCCAGAACGTGTGGAGATTCTTTTATGTCCTTCTCCTTCACAGTACTTACTCTTGGATTTTAGCTCCTCATGTGTAGGGGAGTCATTCTTTTCTGCTGTTTCCTTTTGAAACTGTAGTTCCTCTTCGGACAAAATGACACAGCTGACATCTTTGACTATGTACTCTTCATTCTCATCAGTAAGTACCTCTGGCTTGGACTTGTTTACAAGATCGCCTTCAAAAGCAACTTGGTCATGAGACAGACTGTCTTCACTTTCTACTTGTTTGAAAGATTCCTCTTGCTTTGCATCGATACCAAGTTCTTCAGATGGTAAAAGTTCTGCAGAAAGATCTGAATCAACACCAATATTTTCATTATCTTCAAAACTACTTTTTATGGTAGAAACATCTTTATGAGGTGAGAGAGACACGCTACATATTGTGTTACACACAGACAAACTTTCATCTGTCTTTGATGGAAGGTTTGAGATTGAATGATCAGACTGTTCAGGGATTTTTTCACTCTCCTTTGTAGATGGCATAAGATATTCATCTACATCTGTCTCCTTTTGTGGAGGAAGTTGTTCCTCTTTATATATAATTTCCCTTGGTCTGTCTTTCTGATTTTCCAGTTCATTGATGTCTTCTTCGCTTTCTTTATCTTTGCCAGCATCATAATCAGAAAAGTAGGCAGAATCTCTGTAAGGTGTTTTATCACTCAGTGCTTTCAGTTCTCCATCACTGCTCTCAGATGCTGTCAAGGCCACTGCAGTATAAAAATCACCCTCAAGCTTCTCACATTCTGTTGTTTTAATTTCTTGGTCTTCACTGACAAAATTTGTCCCAGATGTTACCTTTCCCAAAGGTTGAATGAAAGTCTTGGGATCTTGTACCTCATGAGGTTCCTTTAGGACAAACTCTGGAGATTCATTGTTTTCTGTGTCATAGCCACTATCCACAGTCTTAGGAGAGCTTGATGGATGGATGGAGGCAGGACTGAGTGTCTCACTGGAACATGCAGTAGATGGAATGTCAATAGAGTCCATGGAGTCTGGAGTACCAACCTGTTTTTGTAATGACTTGAATGCTGGACTGGGATAGTCAACAGTTTCCACTTCTATTGTAAAATCACCAAAAATGCCTGAGGTTACGTCAGTGATGTCATCATCGCTACAGTCATCTATCTCAACCAGGCTGATACTAGAGTGTCCACGGTCCATACCACTGTCTGCAGTTTTACTCAACTCTGACTCTGGTTCTGGTTTGGTTAATTCTGCAGGGGATTTTTCCAACTGTGGGTATATGGCAATACTTTCAATTTTTGGATCTGCTGTAGATATGTCTTGATGCAAAGTTTTTTCTTGTTTTAAGTTTGTTTCCCCTACTGCAATATCCACAAATTGCTCCGAGATGTCAAACTGTTTGGCTCCTTCTCTTGATGCTTCTATTTTGGAGACTATATGTCCAGCAGATAAAGGTAGATGTTGGTCTTTTTTGGGCAAGGTCATGGTTTTTCCTGGAATACAGTCAATCATGAAGCAGTTCCTCACAAGTGTTCCTGTTAAAGGGTCTACAAAATGTGAACTGCTCAAAGCTTGACAACATGGCACAGGATATACTTCAGCCTCTCTCGGTTCATGGCACATATGGATGTATGAGTTGCACTCAGGTGACGGGTTTGAAGGTACATGTCTTCCATGTACCAAGCAAGTATTGCTTTTGATCGGTGCCTCCAAGTAGTCAACAGGTTTGGTCATATGGTATGACAGGGTCTGCTGCTCTGGCCATGTATCCTCAATATCAGTCATTGGCATAGTGTAGTGGAAGTCTGTAAATGAATCCTGGATACAAGACCCCTGCCTTTGACGCAAGGTCCTTGGGTTTGTATTTGGTGGATTGCTGGCAGACCAGCTTCTTCCTCGCCTCTCCACAAAGATGTCTTCCTCTTCATCAGACTCGCTGTCATCTCGACCAACAAATACAGCACCACCTGTTGCTATGTCAGTACAAACAGAGTGGCTACCTGGCATAGTCTTCCTCAAGGAGCCCATCATATCATAGTATCCACCTGTTACATTCTTTCCTATAATGGAGCCTTGAATGCTCTCCAAATAAGGATCGGCATAGCCTTGTGGAGGACTTCCAAGTGATGGTGAGATGCTTAAAGGGTCTTCCAGTTCCCCAAGTGCCTGTCTCAGACTTCGAGACCCCCAGCTTTCTTGTGGATTCTCTGTTGAGTCTCGTATCAGATAGCGGCCCATAACCGTAGGAGGTGAGGGTTCAAAGTAATAACCTCCATCCCTGTCTTTGTATGAGACATAGTGGCCTGATTCCCATGCTCTAAGGGGGCTACCAGGGCCCAAAAGAGGCTCCATAGTTAAAGACATAGCAGGGCTGGAGTCAGAATCATAAGCACCACTTTTATGAACTTCTGCTGACCAGTAAATGTCTGATTTAGCTTCGGGGAGACAGTTCATACACTCACCAGAGTCTCCACTACCAGTTAGAAAGCTTCCATTACTGCCCCCAAACTCTGGGCTGTAAGTACACATGGTAAAGTTCATATCAACATTGCTTTGTACTGGCTCCTCAATGCGAATATAGTACTCGTTACTCACTGATGGACTATGAGCACTCAGCACAGGCACCACACCAGGGGTATGTAATTGTTTGGGCTCATAATATAAAGGAGAAACCCCTAGGGCAAGTCCGTCAACAGCACAGCCCCCCACTATTCCTCCTGGAGGATAGTAGACCTCCTGACAATGAGGATTGCCTTGACCCAAAGTGCCTGTTGTGGATGAGGAATGATAGTGCTGCTCAGCACGTGCCTGCTCCCATTTGTATTCAAAGTTTAGGCCATGACTAGTTTCAGTAACTGTTAAGATGTCATCTCCAGACTCTGAATGGTAGCCATCTCCACTGGGAAACTGCTCCAGTAGGGGGAATGACGAAGTGGTGGATGACATTGGCATATCAATTGCAAGTGCACCAGCTCCTTGAAGATTAGCATGGCTTGTGTTTGGTCTCATGGAATTCCAGCGTCTCTCAAAGTCTTCCTCTGCCTCACTGGCTCCTTTGGCACATAAGTAACTAAGCAGCAGATGAACTTCTTCTGCGTTAGGCCTTTGGTCAGGCTGAAGCCAACAGAACTGCATTACTTCATACCTGATGACACAAATACATTTTTAGTGCATTTTTAAGGCTCTAACTCTAAGTAATGGTTAATGAAATGTGTAAGAAGAGCTATATAAAGTTTATTAGACACCCACCAGCGGTCAGCAAGTGGGTACTTAAGAATAGGCTTGGAGAGCTTCAATTGCTGATCCTTCACAGCATAACTGAGAACCTGTCGGTCTGAATAATGGCGGTATGGCTGATTCCCTAACTCAAACAGCTCCCAGATGGTTACACCAAGTGACCTTAAATACAGAGCGGAACAAAGAACTCTGGTAAATAACAGCAATTAATGCATTATTTTGATACAACAATAAAAATGATTTATTCTTCCTAAACTGCCTAACTCTAAATATACTGACCAGATGTTGCTTTCCTTGGTTTGGTCCACTACTAGCAAATTACCATGAACCTCATCCACCAGTTCAGGGGCAATCCAGCGTAAAGGTACCCAGGTCTGGTCTGATGTCACAAAGTAGTCATCCTGGAAAAAAAAAATGAAGAGAGGGTGCTATATTTAATGTTCATGAAATACACAAACTATGAAAGTATCTGTAAAACTATGAAAATCTGTAACTCATGCTTACATGTTTGTATTATTCATATAATTGACTTTGTCATTGATGAAGTAATAATATAGATTGAAGTGTACATGCCTTGTACTTGTTGTGTGATAGTCCATAGTCTCCAATCTTAACATTTATGTCTGATGTTAGCAGGCAGTTTCTTAATGCCAGATCACTGCAGAAAATCAGAGCAGGATCAGTAAATAACAAATAAATGAACAACACCTCCTACAAATAGAACATGGCATAAAAAACATCATATATGCTAGATACTGTCGCTTAAACATAACTGGATGTTATTAATCTGGATTGACTGCAAATTATACACTCACCGGCCACTTTATCAGGTACACCTTACTAGTTCCAGGTTGGACCCACTTTTTCCTTCAGAACTGCCTTAATCCTTCATGGCATAGATTCAACAAGATACTGGAAATATTCCTCAGAGATTTTGGTCCATATTGACATAGTAGCATCACACAGTTTTGCAAATTTGTCGGCTGCACATTCATGATGCAAATCTCCCGTTCAACTACATCCCAAAGGTGCTCTATTGGATTGAGTCTGGTGTCTGTGGAGGCCATTTGAGTACAGTTAACTCATTGTCATGTTCAAGAAACTAGTATGAGAGGATTCGCGCTTTGATGCTCAATTGGTACTAATGGACCCAAAGTGTTCAAAGAAAATATTCCTCATACCATTACACCACCACCACCAGCCTGAACCATTGGTACAAGGCAAGATGGATCCATGCTTTTTATGTTATTGACGCCAAATTCTGACCCCTACCATCTGAATGTCGCAGCAGAAATTGAGACTCATCAGACCAGGCAACGTTTTTACAATCTTCTACTGTCCAATTTTTTTGAGCCTGTGTGAATTGTAGCTTCAGTTTCCTGTTCTTAGCTGACAGGAGTGGCACCCGTTGTGGTCTGCTGTTGTAGCCCATCCATCTCAAGGTTGGATGTGTTGTCCGTTCAGAGATGCTCATCTGCATACCTCGGTTGAAATGAGTGATTATTTGAGTTACTGTTGCCTTTCTATCAGCTTGAACCAGTCTGGCTATTCTCCTCTGACATCAACAAGGCATTTGTGCTCACAGAACTGCCGCTCCCTGGATCATTTCCCTTTATCAGACCCTTCTCTGTAAACCCTAGAGATGGTTGTGCATGAAAATCCTAGTAGATCAGTGCTTCTGAAATACTCAGACCAGCCCATCTGGCACCAACAATCATAACACGATAACAGGCAGTTGGACAGGTGTACCTAATAAAGTGGCCGGTGAGTGTATATGGGTACAAAAATGCAGTATGAATTAATTAATTTGTTCTGAACCGAGATTTTTACTTTGCAAAAATAATTCCAATGTCTTCATAAACCTGTTCAAAGTACTGTATTTTGACATATTGAAGTAGCTTGAAGATGCGTGGTGACCTCCGGCAACAAAATCACTGATGCTGGAGTGGAATAAAAACACTCAGGCAGCATCAGGAGATTGTTGCAGGGAGAAACCTAAAATAGGCAATGCACATATTCACAATCATTAGCTTCATTTTCATCGTTTAAATCTGATGGCAGGCTTTCAGTATTGTTTTCGAGAATAATACTGAAAACTGCGTTCATTTGTCCTAGAATTAAAACATATTTTACATTAAAACTGAATGATTAAGTATGAAAGTGATGACTGACCTGTGGGTGAAGTTGTTTTTGTGAAGGTGCAGCAGGCCTGAAGTGATCTCGCATGCCATCCTCTGAAGCAGTAAAGGGTCAGGGATCAAGGAATCGGCAGTCCGGCAGCTGCAGAGGTAACCTTTAACATCACCCTGTCAACACGGAAAACAGAAAGCACATGTTGAAATGCAAAGGATGCTATAAATTCTAATCAACAAGCATAAACATCAAAGGATGTGCCGTCAGTCTGATTTGCTTCAGATCGCCACTGGGGGGAGATATTTAGCAGGACATTATGAGGGCAGCTTTTTGATGTTGTTGCTAAGGGTTGATCTGTTAAAAAATACTGCAGCACATGTGACCTGGGTAGACAATAACAAGAGAAAAATTATATGACATGAAGAAGCACCCTAAAATGTGACCTAAAATCTAATATATTGTAATATATGAAAATTACATATATAACATACAAGTCCATATTTGGATTTCACATAAATAAAATGTAATTTATGCAACATATTATATTTTTAAATATTGCAAAAAAGCTGCTTTATATATATATATATATAT
>CAIGQZ010011667.1:0-18891 GCA_903798205.1 Danio tinwini
TATATATATATTTAAATTTATAAAAAAATTAATCAGACATGTTTTACCACCATTTTTATTATTGATTTCAATCATATTTATTTGAAAATATTTTTTTAAATGTTAGAATAAAATAATTATTTCAAAAAATACTTTCTAAATATTTTAGTCAGACATGTTTTGGCTCACCAAACATACCCATGTTGGTTTTAGGTTTTTAAAAAATAAATATAGGGGTTTTTATTGCCAGATGTTTTATTCTCATGCTTTGGAAATAAATGGGTAATACAGACCTGATTAGTTAGGTATTAGTTACATATTACTTTATCTATTATTTAATACTATTGTGAACATTTTAATAATGTTTTTACTGTAAAATGATATGTTTTCTGAAGTACAACCGTAAGGTAGGAAAAAGTCAGATTAGAAAGGTTAACGTGAAATTATTTTCATTTGTTTACTTATTTACTTTAAATTACTTGGATTTAAGATAATTATTATTAATATTATTATTATTTTAAATATTTAGTTTTGGCCTTTTTTGCCTTTATTTGACAGGACAGGATGACGGGAAATGAAGTACGACAGAGAGAGGGAGCTTGACCGAGATTCGAACTTGGGACACCCGGAGCATATGTCGGCACATTAACCACTGGGCTATTTTGTTGACAGATTATTATTATTATAATTATTATTATTATTTATAGTAGTAGTAGTAGTATTAGAATTATTAGTATTATTATTATTTGCTTACACCTTGTACCAAATACCAGAATCATAGGATTGGTTCACCATGAGTCAAGCTATTTTTCTTTTTTTCCAGTTTTTATTTGCTTTTTGAAACCTGTTTCTGATTCTCAACTATTTATCTTGCAACTAAAAACTAACAAAAAAAGTGTACTAGTTGTTTAGGAGACACACTGACAAATCTATTTTGAAAATGTAGTTTTTGCACATCCTCATAATAGGATTTGTCTGTACCCTTAGAGAAATGGAGTGGTATGGCGTCACATCCAGCATTTTCTCATCTCCAGTTGCTATTTGTGGCATTGGACGGAAGTAAAGCCACACTGCCTGGCATTTGTGCCCTTTGGTGTGATGTGAGAGCTGTTGAAAGGGTTGCGGGATGCTAATGTGTGTCCGGTGGGGTGCAGGTGTTGTTCTGACAGGAGCTGTCCTCTCTCATTCTCATTCACAGACACCACACCAACCCAGTGGGCACTGAGTGGCGCTGGAAAATGGATCCGGCCGAGAAGATTATTCAAGAGGCCATGGAGAACCACAGGAACATGATTCGCCAGTTCAGAGGTAAGAGCGTCACTGTCCATTACCTTCAAATTACCTCTCCTGAAATCCAAATTAAACTTTGGTAACACTTTATTTTGATGGTCCATTTCAGTATTAGTAGACTTTCTGATTATTTTCTGTTGATACTGCTCCTTCAACAGGCATTTAACTGACTATAAGAAACTTGACATAATAAGTACATGTCAACTTACACTAACCCTAACCCCAACCTAACAGTTTACTTATAATCTATTCAGAATTAGTTGGCTTGTAGATGCAATGTAACTTAAATTCAACAAACGTGCTAAGTAAAGTGTTACCTAAACTTTTTTTGGCTATTAGTATTCAATATGTTAGTTTTAAGGTTACCTATTGACCTTATTCTTCACATACTGTACATGTGGGCACAGCCATAAAAATTTGGCTCAAGACTTCCAATGCTTTTTAAATGTTAGAAAGAGCTTGTTATGCTGCTTGATTGTTACAGTCACAGCCATAACACAAATGAGGGAAAACACAAATGGATCAGTCTAGGGGAATTTATTAAAATATGCAACATAATGATAAAGCACGGGAGGATTCTACAAAAAAAAAAAAGAGAGGCTTGAAAACAAAAGAGAGCACAACTCCACGTCTGGACAGCCACTCAAGCCTCTGCTTCTGGAGTGCTTCAACATGGGTTCTTATAAGCTTGCTGTCATGATCCACAGGTTCAAAGAAATCTACTTATTTAAAACAAATCAGGTATAATGCAAAAACTCAGGCCAACAAAAACTGAATATAAATAACCATATACATTTAACATTGATATTGCAAACTGATTTTTATGTAGAGTCATGTAGCATTATTATTCCTAGTCATTTCTTTCATAGGCAACTGAATTAAAAGTTCTGAAGCAATTGCAAAAATGAGTGCACCTCTGCAGTGCAGAATCAGGTCAATAAGCTAGTGTACTCCAAAACACTGACAAATGCACATTTAGGGTGCTTTCACACCTAGACTTTGGTTTCGGAACCTGGCGCGTTTTCCCAGTTAGCACGGTTTGTTTGGCATATGTGAATCCAGCAATCGTGCTCGGATCCGCATCAAAACAATCGGTCCGAGATTATCTGAATAAGGTGGTCTCTGCTCAATTGAAACGAACTCTGGAGCGGATTGATTGTAGTGAGAAAGCAATACAATCTGAACCAGGCTATATCACATTGTATTATGGATATGTAATAGGCATATATACGGCTATGTGAAGAGAGAATTTTGAGTAGGGTGTGATGTCATTCCTACCGGTAAATGTGCATTTCATGTCAAACACGAAAGTAAAAGCATGTTAACTATTGACCGAACAGCAGTCTTGCAGACACATTACAGCTGAGGGGACTCTGAAAAATAAACCGTAAAACTCTGACCAATGTGAGGAGAGTTTACTCACATGTGACTTGTTTTAGCTCTTTTGGTCCATTTAGAAACTTTGCCTGGTGAAAGTGAACCGCACCAAGAACAAAAATAAACATTTTAACAGTTTCAATCCCTGTTTTGGAACAAAATAATCGATCCACAGGTGGGAAAGCACCCTTAGAATATAAGGTTAGAAGATTCAAAACATGCTGTTTCTCACTTCCACCTATCAAAATGTGTGTTTTTTTAAGCAGAATCAGAAAGAGCTTTATTGCCAGGTATGTCCACACATACGAGGAATTTGTTTTCGCGACAGAAGCTTCTACAGTGCAACAGAATGACAGAGACAGGACAAAAAGCAGATAATATATTCAAAAATAGAAGTAAATTGTGAATGCAAATATACAAATTCACAACATATATGTACATGTATATTACTATATACAACGTTATATGTGCAACTGGCATATAATGTATGTTGTTAAATAAATAAGTGTACATGTGTATACAAAGTAGTGATGTTTGTTTCACAATTACTATCATCAAAAAATCATTTTAAAACTTGAGTTTCCCTTAAGATCTGTTGACCAATCGAATTCTCTCTAGTATCATAAGTGTTCCGCCCCCTACAAAATGAGGTGCAAATCTGTCTTTATTTACATGCTACAGAGCATTCATGAAGAAGTACACACACACACACACACACACACACACACACACACACACACAGACACACACACAAACACACACACTCACACACGCACAAGATCACTCAAAGAGATTTGTTTAATTCTGTTGTATGCAAGTACAATTTTCTTAAAGAGCCCCTATTATGGGTTTTTGAAAATGACCTTTCATGCAGTGTGTAACACAGCTCTAAGTGAAGTGAAATATCCAGCTAAGGCTTAAATCTGAAAGTGCACCGTATTTAAGACTATTGATTCATCTATAAAAGAGTTGACTCAGAGTAGTTCAAATGAATCGCCGCTGTAACAAGTCTTTAGCTGTGTCAGCGTCGATACAGAACTCAAGCCGTGTCCATTTGGTGTGCGCACAGACCTGGGAGAATTGAAATCCCCTCGGCCCCGCCCACAAAAACTGTAGGAACAAAAAAGAGGAAGACAAACACTGTAGCAGATCCCAGTTGAATCATGTCGTGAAGACGCTCTGTGCTCTGAAGTGTGAGGAAAAGTTAGTGTTCTTTTCCCTACCCAAAGTTGAGGCTGTGAAGAGTCAGTGGTTGAGGTTTATTTTTGCAAAAATACCTCAGCATTGTATCCCCAGCATTGTGCTGTGTTCCTGTCATTTTTCTGACGAGTGCTTCAGAAATCCACACTCTTACAACAGGGGGATTCATCTACCGTTTGTTAAAGGAAGGATCAGAAAAGACTATTGATGTATAGGACTTTGTTAGAGCTTGACAGGAACTTTACAGTACACAGTTCATGGATCTGTTTATTCCTCCATTTCACAAATGTAAAGTGTTTTCTCTAGCTTTCAAAATGTGTATTTAATTGTGTTTTGTTACTTGTAACCGCTTGTACTGTATCTGCTTAACTCTTTATATTCTCATATCGCGTCTAAAGCCACGTTGAAAACGTGACGTGTGCCACTTTGTTTATGGATTTAAATGCGTTTGTGAGCTCGCGATCCTCTGCCGTTTGTCGTTGCTATGGCCACCCTCAGCTGTTCCTACACACGTGCGGCGGTCAAGTTTCAAAATAGTTCAGCTGTTGCCACTTTGTGGATTAATACTGAATGTGTCACAGTTAAGAATAGAGCAATATGCTGGTGTTTAACTGCATTGATTTAATGCACTCCTGCATTGGGCTCACACATACACTCTGCACTCTGACTTCTTCAAAATTGTTAAGCCATGGTGGGCATATCTCTCTGTCTTGTGCTGAACACAGTCGACCAATCACAACAGACGGCATCATTAATCAGTCTCACAATCAGCGCAGTTTAGCCTCACGCTAGAGAGGGGTTTGGGAACAAATGAATCGCTGAACGAATCATATGGGAGTCGTTGGGATAATCAGGTAAATATAAATGCATATTATAAGACAATGAAAGTGTTTTTTAACCTTGCATGCATATCAGCCTGTTGTTGGAGACCCCCAAAACCAACATATGACTCTTTTTAATGCATAATAGGGGCTCTTTAAGTAAAATGCATAGAATGCATAGCAGAATGCTATGATCTACTATCAGCAATCACTTATACACGCATACAAGAGAAATGGAAGATAGAAAGCAATAAAAACAATACAAAAAGAAAAAGAAAAAAAGAAGAATATAAATAAGCAATGGCCACATTAATAATATTGATAATAAAGTAGTGGGTGTGGGGAAGGGAGGACCACATTTTATCTCTAATGAATTGTTTTTGTTTGAAATAATTATTGCAATTCATTTATTGATTAAATAATTTATTATTTATCATTGCTTTGCATTTTTTTAAATGTTGTTATTAATTATTAAACTTGTAACTATTAAATAGTTTGTTCTGTCCATCTACTGCAGTTTGCTGCAAATGAACGAGGCCAGTTTTTCTGGTCTGTGTTTGTTACCGATGTTCAAAGAAAACAGGAGTCTGCTATGGAAATCTTGTTGTGCCAAAAAACAAACAAACCCAGCAGAACAACCACACGTGCCGTTAATACACCTTCACGCTGTAATTGTACAGGAATAACTTTTTGCTTTGTCTCGTGGGGTATAAATATAGCCAAATATATTTAAATCCCTTTTCCTCAGAGGCACAAATCCAGTTGGAAGCTGTTCAGATATGGTGTGACATAACAGTGTGTTGACGTCTCTAGTCTGTGAACACCCCTCCGCTTTCAGAGATTGTCTACCAGACACCGGGGTATATTTAGCTGTCACTACGGTTTGTGGTAGGCAGTTACAGGACAGGCTCTAAGTGCAGTTCGACTGGGTCTAATTTATTCATTTGCACCCTGTCACTTTCTTCAGCATCTGCTGCATCAGATCAGTGCTGGATCCATCAGCTTTCAGCAGCATTAAAGAGATGCTGTTTTTTGGGGGAGATCGGTTTGACGGGCCGAGTTCAGATTGAAAGAAAGGCTCAATAAGACTTTTATTTGGTAAACAACTGTTGAGTTTTTATTTAGTTTAGATTTTGTAGTTATGCAGGTCATTTTCTATACACTGTTCACAAGTCAAGAAGAACATTGAGTTCATGTTTCATCATTTTGGATGAGCAGAGAGTTAGGATGTTAATAGTTGGATGTTAATAATTGTTTGTAGGTATTTTCTGTGTGTGAATTGTGTCTATGGTAATAGCATAATTGTTTTAATAGTGGTCAAGCTCACATTTTCAAAAGTATGCCGTTCACTTTCTGTAAAAATTTTTTTTAACTGAAACTGTTCAAAACTGTGCTCTCTGAGCTTTATGAAAACATGCAGTTCAAATAGCTTTTCACTTGATCTTTCTTTAGATAACAAGCAAATAAAACCCATCACACACATACATTTAGGTTTTATAAAAAATATATATTTTTAATCTTAAAATAAAATACCAATAAAAAAAAATATATATGTATATGTATATATATATATATATATATATATATATATATTCCTTTTATGTGTAGAAAAGAAAAGGAAAGAAAATATAAAAAAGTAAATGTCATAATGCTTAAAAGGGATGCTGTAACGTTTAGGTGAGACAAATTTAATGTGGGCGACAGATCAAAGATGAAGCAGGAATCGATACTGAATTGAAGCATTTTTTTACTCAATGGTTTAAACAAAAGCTGTAACAATAGTAATGACAAAATAAATAAAAATAAACAATATTCTTTTTAAACAAAAGCAATGACTGTAAACCAAATCAAAGAAATTAACAAAACAATCCTTAAGTCTAACGTCTAAACTAGGCGACAAAAATAAATAATGAAAATGAATCCCGATATCTTCAGTGCACAACACACCAGATCTAAACTAATTAAACTACAAAAGTCAAAATAACACAGATGGCAAAACACTCAAACTAATCTAACAAAAACAAGCTAAACTAAAACAAACCTAGCAGGAATGTCATAAGGCTTACTTTAGAATTAGACAACAACCATCAAAGCAGTTGCTTAAAGCCAGCGAAGTTTAACAAGTAAACTAGAATCACCACAGTAAAACTGAGATAATAAATCACAGAATAAGCATTCTAAAACACAAATGTGTGGAGCACAAAGGTGCGCTGAGACAGACCGCACATCACACATTAATCGGGCAAATCTTTAAATCCTTGTGACCTGTCCGGGGATTGGTGGATCTGGCATCTTCATAACGATGATGGACAGTTAACTGAACCAATAAGCAACCTAAGAGTGGCGTGAAAAGCGGAGAGAGGAGGGTAAATAAGTACACATAAAACTAACGTGGAACATAACAATAATAAAAAAAATTATAAGGAAAAGTTGTACTCTTTTAAAATATCTGAAGTGTCATCATCTTTATGTGATGTAAAACAGGTTGCCAAGTGAGAAAAAACATATCAGTACCACCTCTTACAGTGTATTGTATTTTCAAGTGGTGTAAAAGTTTCATGAGTCATTGCTTAAAGGTTGGATTTGAGCAATATTAACCTTCTAGCCAAAAGTGTAGCAAAGGCAATCACCTTTATCTTACTTTTATTAAAACATAAGGACTGTGGTGTAATACTAAATATTGAAGTTATGGATTTCTATACAAGTTCTATATAAGTATTTGATGCTTCAAATAGAAATTTAAATATTAGCTGCCAGAAATGCTTTTGTTTTGAACAAGAGCAAAACATATGAGATAGTGTAGCTGGCTCAACTTTACATCGGTCACAATGGGGTATATGCACACGGACTTTTAATTTCAGTCCGCCAACCCCAGGGCCTCCTGTACCATTCCCATTGTCATCCCATACAAAATCGATGCGTTTAAGATCTGATTTTTTTTATGCCCTTCCACCAGCAGCCAATCACTGGGATACACCCATACACTCTCATTCTCACACATACACTATGGAAAATTGAGCTTACCCAATTCACCTATAGCACATGTTTTTGGACTTGTGGGGAAAACTTGAGCACCCGGAGGAAACCCACGCGAACACAGGGAGAACATGCAAACTCCACACAGAAATGCCAACTGACCCAGCCAAGGCTCGAACCAGCAACCTTCTTGCTGTGGTACAACAGTACTATCCAATGTGCCACCGTGCCGTCCTTTTCAATATATTTTTAAATATTTAATTTCTAATAACTACTGTAAATTCTTTTGTTGTCACTATAATAACAGTACATATTATTTTACTTGATACTAGTATTCAGCATAACGTGCAATTTAAAGGCTTAACTAGGTTAATTAGTTTTACTGGGCAAGTTAGTTTTTATAATGCAAATCATTGGACAACAGTGGTTTGTTTTTAAGGGGGCTAATAATATTGACCTTAAAAATTATTTTAAGGCATTTAAAAACTGCTTTTAATCCAGCTAAACTAAAAGAAATGAGACTTTCTCCCAAAGAAAAAAAATATTATAGTAAATTCTTTGGAAAATACACTTTCTCTTTTAAACATCGCTTGGGAAATATACCTGGAAAATAATAAAAATTTCACTAAAGGGCTAATATTTTTTCCTTCAACTGTATAAGCTGTTTGATTTCTTGTTTCAAGAGTTTGTAAAATCTGAGTAATCCACTCAGTAAAATAGTCCTTTATCATGTGCATTCTTAACAATTTCTTGAACATAAATTCAGGTAGCAAGCAAAATAACAGTAAGCAAATTCCCAAAACTCTGACTGACTGCAAGTCACTTTTGAGTTGTAATTTGCATAATTTAAAAAATCATGCAGTTTTAATTAATTCAGACATCACTACCGTGTCTAATGTGTTCGTATAGTAATTTAGTATAACAGTGGAAAGTTATACCCTCCACTTTTAGGGCTATGCTTTTGCAATGGCATACCAATACAGTGTCATAAAACTGTCTAATGCCAGCAAATTTCTTTTCCCTCTAAAATGTGCCTGTTGGGACGCAACACATTCCTGTCCCTCATTCCTCATCTCCACAATCAGCTGACGTCAACTCCTAATGAGCTCTGATTTCAGTGCCAGATTCAGAGTTCAAACTCCATCTCGGTACTTTGCTGGACATCTGGATCAGACTTTTTAGGGTTGTGGAGGCACCAGATGGGTTTTCAAGGACATTAAGATGGGCTCTAAATCCCTTTACGCCTTAACTTAGCATTTGAAGCAACATCGCTTGGTTTTGTTTTACCGCACTGCTCCAAATATAGGGTGATTTGCAGACTGTTTGATGTTTTTTTCCCCCTCTTCATCTGCAGTAGTCTGAAAAATTCATCAGAGATGTCTAGCGTAGATGGCTACAAAACAGATCTGCAGCTTCGAGAGGGAGTTCTCTGATGATATCTGCTGGAAATGTTATTAGGTTGGGTGGAACAGTCCCAAAGTTGGTTTGATTTGATTTTATCTACCTTAAATCAAGGCTTCTGCTGTTCGAAACTTGAGATGTCACCCTTTGATGGTACAGATGGCAGCTAGATGCCGGCAGCTAGCTCTATGCAACTCTCACATGGTCGTCCACTGAAACTAAGCAGGGCTGCGCCCGGTCAGTACCTGGATGGAAAGGCTAGGTTGCTGCCGGAAGTGGTGTTAGTGAGGCCAGCAGGGGACACTCAACCTGTGGTCTCTGTGGGTCCTAACACCTCAGTATAGTGCAGGGGACTCTATACTACTCAGTGAGCGCCATCTTTCAGATGAGATGTTAAACCGTGGTCCTGACTCTCTGTGGTGGTTAAAAATTCCAGGAAAATAATATTTTTATTATAAACTCTTGTATTTTGTAAAATGAATGATACTCTAGTTGAGTTATTTTTCAGAAATCAAATAACGTTCCCATATAGCAACTTTTGTTCCTTCATGTTTTGAGAAATGAACAGGGAGGGTTTTGATTTAAACGTTTTGGTCCACAAATTGGACTTTTGTTGCAGGTCTGAGAAATCAAGGCTTCTGATGGAGTCTACAGTAGGTTATGTTCCAGCGTCTTAAGTTGGTGCCAGATGTGTATGTGCGTGTGTGTGTGTGTGCTGCATCACCTCCGCAACACCGTCTTGGTCTCAGCGTCGGTTCTGGCTTGATGGCGCAGTTGACATTTAGCTATTACATCACTGCTGTGTGTAGCAAGAAGTAAGCCATGATGACCCAGGGCTGAGTAAACAAACGCGCAACAAGTGAACATAGAGAGCTGATGAAAGGCCAGAAAGCATGCTGTGCCGAGGGTACAGACAGACCTCAAAAAACAGGCAGACTCCTCTGAGAGCGAGAAAGTGTAAAAATGTAGAGTGCTTACTAGATCTTGCACTCTTGATATTTCTTTGATAAATGAAATACTTTTTTTGGTAAGGCTTTATTTTATGGTATCGTTGTTACACGTTCCATGTACTTTCTTAGCGCAATTGCAATGAATAACGCATAATTACGTGCAACTAACCTTAAACTTAACCAGCATTCTAACTCTAACCATATACATGTTATTAATTATTATCAAATGAATAGTTACACTGCAACAAGGACACCTATATGTAAAGGTTAACCCTATTTTTGTTGTTTGTCACTTGTTTCTTTTTTAAGTCAAGAACACTAACTCTTAGGATATCAGTTTTGAGTGTACGTGCAGTTTTCTTCCCCATAGGCTCATAATAATTATAATTTTAGTAAAGTAATCTGGCCAAGGCAAGTTTATTTATATAGTACATTTCATACCATTTCAAACACAATAGTAATTCAAAGTGCTTTACATAAACAAGAATAAAAGAAACAAGAAAATAAAAAAGATGAAACGTGTTAAAAAAGGTTTTAAATGAATGAAAAATAAAAGAAAGACATAGTAGTGCAATCTGTCGGATGTAGCACAGTGCTCATTCAGTAAAGGCACAGTTAAACAGTTGCGTTTTCAGTCTTGATTTGAATGGGCCTTATGTTGGAGCACATCTGATCATTTCTGGAAGCTGATTCCAGCAGCGTGGGGTGTAGTAGCAGAATGCCGATTCACACTGCTTTGACTGAACTCTTGGAATTTCTAATTTACCTGATCCTATTGATGTGAATGATCTGTTAGGTTTGTATTTAGTGAGCGTATCTGTAATGTATTGAGGTCCTAGGCCATTTAGTGGTTTGCAGACAAGTAATAATACTTTAAAATCTATTCTGAATGTAACTGGGAGCCAGTGTAAAGACCTAAGGACAAGGTGTGATGTGCTCTGATTTTCTGGTTCTGGTCAGAATCCTGGCAGCAGTGTTCTGGATGAGTTGCAACTGTCTGACTGTCTTTTTGGGAAAACCAGTGAGGAGTCTATTAAAGTAATCCAGCCTGCTGCTGATAAAAGCATGAACAAGTCTTAACTGGAAACAAAGCATCTAATTCTTGCAATGTTTTTGAGATGCTGATTTAGTTACTGCTTTGACATGACTATTGAAACTCAGATCTGACTTCTCAATCACACCAGGATTCTTAACCTTTTTATGTTGTTTGGCCCTTAGAGCCAAGGTACGCATTCACCTTGAGAAGCTCATCTCTGTTCCCAAATGCAATGACATTTTCTCTTTGTTTAACTGATGAAAGTTATAGCACATCCAACTGTTAATTTCATCAATGCATTGGC
This sequence comes from Danio tinwini, assembly GCA_903798205.1. Classification (NCBI taxonomy): domain Eukaryota; kingdom Metazoa; phylum Chordata; class Actinopteri; order Cypriniformes; family Danionidae; genus Danio; species Danio tinwini. The sequence goes on from CAIGQZ010011667.1 coordinate 11,335, forward strand.
AGAGGGTGTCAATGGCGCTGTGATTATTAGGCAATAAAGCTAAGTACATTTGAGTGTCATCATAATAGCTGTGGTAGGAGATTTGTTTTTTCTCATTATTTGGTTCAAAAAAGATTGCTCTCTAGTCCTAGAATTAAAATTGATTGATTAAACAAGTTTTACCAAATTAATTTGGTTTTTTACTAATTTACTCTAAAGGATAAACATCGTGACTCTGTAGTATTTAAAAAAATTGAGCTTTCTCACAACACATCACATTGTTTGAACACGAAGACATGAGAGTTTTGACTGAGAATTTTTGACTGCCGTAGAAGTGGTAAAAATGCAGCAAATGACCACCACCAACCATCTGAAGTATTTAAAAATTACATGTGAAAGGGTTCAATTAACTATGGCTGAACAAGATCAGTTTTCCCTCACATCCACGCGCACACTTTTTGGGACTCATTCTTAGCCAAGTGCTGGTGCGAGGTTATAGAAGTGCTCTCACGCTTGCGCCAGTCACGCACATACTTTTTTAGTAAAAGTGGTCATAAAAGGATTTCTGGCCCTTGTCAAGTAACAAACAGCCAGATTTGAAAAAAAAAGTGAAACCCATTACCACACCGGAAGTAATATTTTAAAGAAACTTGACCCACGACTGAGCATGAGAGTCTAACACTTTAAATAATTACAATCCCGTCTTTGCTATCTGATAATCATGCTAAAACACATGCTTATAGCATTGCTAGAATTAAAACAAAAAGTTTTAGTCAAACTGGTAAGTAACATTTTTGCCCTATTACAGTCATTTGGCACTTGACAAGTAAAAATGTTAGTCTCTAATTAAACAAATAATCAGTAACTGCAGTAACTTTTTTATTTTATTTTTTTTTTACTTTTTTTTCCCTCAACAATTCATCACAGTATGGTTACCAAATAACAAGTTACATCATTGCGTGGGAAATGCATCCCAGTCTGACACCGACTCAATCGCTGTAGCCAGTGGCAGATATGAGGGCATAGTAACAGAAACATTACCCAACTTAGCTTTAATAACTGCTCTCAGGTTGTGACCATTTTAAATTTTCACCATGCATTATATTTGATCATATAACAGGTGTTCCAGGTGTTCGTCCTGAGCGTTTTGAAGAGGGCCTCACCGTCAAGCACTGTGCTCTGTCTTTGGTGGGTGAACCCATCATGTATCCTGAGATCAATTCCTTCCTTCAGTTGCTCCACCAGCAGAACATATCCAGCTTTCTGGTCACCAACGCCCAGTTTCCTGAAGAGATCAGGTGAGATTTAAAAACTTCTGGTCCATTGGTCTATTAAATGCAGAAAAAAATGTCTCTTCAGTGTCTAAAATAGTTTTAGCCCTGATTGTGGTTATTAAAGTGGACATATCTTGTCATGCATCATTTAGTGAATCTGATCTGGCACCCACAGACAAGCTCCTTTTCAAATGTGTTTGTTCTTTGCATATCTGCATTAGTAACTACTGAACATCCTCCAGTTTGAAGTCTTTCCACAGCCTTTGAAGTCCCATTCGGGCTGTAACTGGACTGATAAGCCATAATCAGGCACTGAATTGCAAATCACAGCGTCTTCGGCTCCCAGCTCCTCCAATTCCAGCAGATTGTGCTGAAATTCATGAGTTTTCAGGAGAAGCCAAAAGCTTTTAGCTCTCTCTCTCTCTCTTTTTGCTCCCCAGCTTAATGCAAAATACATCCTCTCCTCGTTCTCCCGACTACTGCACGCAGAAACTGCTCACAGATCAGCCAGGTTATCTGAGGGTGAGGGAACATCACCTCAGCTGCTGAAAAATCATGTTGGCAGTGCGCTGAGGAAGTGAGAAACACTTGTCAATCGTTGTTTATCTCGTAGCTGCAAGCTTCGTCACACTGCTCTGCTGAGGCAGGTCTTTACTGCATAATAAACAAACCACAAGAAGCAAAAAATGATATTCACAGAGGGTCCCAGAACCGAGCGTTCCCTCTCAAGCTTTCTCATATGGCTTTATAATGAGATCCTACACCTGCTGCTTTACTCGTATCAATATGCTAATGGTTTATTGCGTTCGTTTCAGGGGGAAAGGATGAAGTGCTGCACTGGCACAAACCTCTAACTCAAAGTAACCAGGGTAGCTGAGACCTGTTTTAATGCTCTTGCTCATCATCCTGGTTGGTTCGTGTGTTTGAAAATCTTGTGTGTTAAGAAACGGTGTAAATAAAGTGTGAAAATGTATAAACATTTCAATAACCTTGAGTTTTAAATTCGGTTTTTTGAAGAACCCAAGGAGGGCAGTCTGAATTTGGGAACGGTTAATGTATTTGTGGAGCAGGAAATGAGTCAAATCATCTAAATATTGTGGTGCACGTTTTTATGGGGGTGGAGGAAAGATGTTTGATGAAGTAATGTACTTAAAGTGTGACTTAAAAATGAGAATCAAGTTAGAAATCACACCTTTTTAATAAAATGTCTATGATTAGAGTGTAATGAAACATCACACATTGGGTTTGTCAGATTTAAGTCACAAGTGTAAAGGAAAAGGAAGTCCTGACCAGCCCTGGGAACAAATATATATTTACTTTTCAAAGGGAAGCTTGTTAATTAGAAAAGAGAAAGGGTCAAGAACTGAGCCCTGGGGGATGCTATGAACAATACGGACTGGATTTGCTTTGCTTATCTGTAGAAACTGATTTCTTTAATTAATTGACCAGTGGAAGGCAGTGTCATTGATGCAGGATTCTTATATGGGAACAGAATTGTGGTAAAAGGAGTCAAAATCTAAGATCTAGGGAGAGAAAAAAGCCTCATGGCACAAGAAAAGAAAGTTATGTTGACCTACTGTACTAAGGTTTTTCAGTATGTTTGTGAATCTGTTCAAGAAGACTGTTGTGTTTGAAGGATATGGATCAGCTTCTTAGATGTAAAAATTGGTGGGTGAAGGCGACTGTTCTCTTTCCATAAGAAAATCTTGTAGAGCTTTCTTCCTGTTACTTGTCACTCACATATTTTCTCTTTCTGTTCCATAGTAGTTGGTTGTGTTTAAACTATATACTCTGACAGCGAACAGTTTGAAATGCACTGTTTTCTAGTGATGTGTCATTATGCACAGAGGCTTCGAAGTATGTATCAAAAAAATGATACATCTCGTAGTGAAGCAGTGTACCAGAGCTTGATTCGTTTTGCCATCATCACGTGATCAGTGACGTCCGAAGCTTAATTTTCGCATATACCCACCTGACTGATTCGAATTTTGATTCAAAGGTTTAAAACACCCTCATGGGTTAGTAAAGTGTATAATGAGGCATCAAAGGTCTATATTTCAACTAAAATACAATAGTAATTTATAGTAAAAAGCTTTTGAACCATGCTAAAGTATATTAGCGTATTATTTACAACTATTTTTAAAGAAGGCCACTGCGTATTGTAGTACAGTGTGTAACGAAGGCAAGTTGGCGAGTGCAGCCTGAAAGCCTCACTCCCATAGCCTACTCCTTAGAGCATTCACCTACACTCTCAGAAATAAAGGTATGCAAGCTGTCACTGGGGTGGTACCTTTTCGAAAGGTACAAATTTGTACCTACAAGGTCCATATTGATACCTGAAGGGTACATATTATTACCTAAAAAGTACAAAAATGTTCCTCTTAAAATGTTTAGGTACTAATATATACTTTTGAGGTACCAATATGGACCCTTTAAGTACAAATGCGTATCTTTTGAAAAGGTACCACCCGAGTGACAGCTTGCGTACCTTAATTTCTGAGAGTGTACCATGCAAAAATCGCCGGTTCGATCCTCGCTTGGAATGAGGGGGTGGGATAAGAACCAGTTGAAGTACGATAAATGTTAATACTTTTGAATACCTTGGATTTTACTACAGTCATCTTTAGTGTAATGTAGCATACCTTATGTGTAAACAAGTACAGCAATTGAGTAATTTGTTTATTTTACTTTTGTTGTAGTACTACATGAATGAGTTGGTCAGTTTTATTTCCCACACTTTAACCAGCAGAAGTTATCATTGAGCTCTGATTTGGAAAGCTTTGAGTAACAAACCTGTTTCTGATACAATTGAGTTGATCGGTTCACTGGTTCAGAAAGCTTCATTTCACCGTCACTACTGTTGTCACAAAAAATGATGATAATGTATAGGTGGACTGCCCAGAGCTGACAGTTGTTGATACTTTATCTTAACATTTCTTGCTCCTAGCTTGACTCCAGTTTTTATCTCACCAACTCAATCACTCAGTTGTGTTTTGATTTATTGTGCTTTTATATACGCACAGCAAATAAAGAATGTTGCTCTAGCTGGCTAAAATGATCTCTTTATGCCTATGCATAAAAATATGTTTAATAGCATGACCTTCTTTATACAATGTTAATTTTACAGTATTTTCAACTGCTTTTCTTTGTTTATAGGAATCTCGTGCCTGTTACTCAACTTTACGTCAGTGTTGATGCCAGCACCAAGGACAGTCTGAAGAAAATTGACCGTCCTCTCTTCAAAGACTTCTGGCAGCGCTTCTTGGACAGTCTCAGAGCTCTCGGTGAAAAGGTACGTCCTCTGTGCTGTAGTTCAGATCAAACAAATGTCCTCTCCCACTATTATACATTACAAATTGGAAAAAAAACTTGTTGGACTTCAGTGTAGCCATACAAAAAGGGTAAATGTGTGCAAAAAAAGGGCGCTTAATAGACAAACCAGCAGACCAACCACATTGAAATCTGAAATTGGTCATTCTAAAATCCCTCAGCCAAAGTCCATCATCAAAGTGATTTAGTATTATTACCTCCAGAACTGTCTTGAGCGTCTGCCCTCACAAAGAACGATCTCATGCCTCTAAAAGCCAATGTGCGTTAGATTTCGTCTTCTTTGGTGCATAGTAAATGTTATAAAAGAAAAAAAGGCCCACAGTGGCTTCCCCTACCCCAGCTAATTCCATTTGTCTTTTTGATATTAGGCAGCAGTTTATCAAGAAGTGACAATTTTGTTCTCTTTGACTCATTGGAAAGAAACTATAGCTGCGTCCCAAACGGCACACTATGCACTGTGCCCTTATGCACTATGTACTTATGCACTTACACACTCAACAGCATAGTATATGTATGTAGTTTCGTCCCAAATTAAACACTAATGGTTATTTTACTAAGCGGAAGTTCAAACTGTTTCCCTGATGACGTTCGACAGTTGCTAAATTAGTGAAGTGAATGACCAAAGTACCAAATAATACCAGCCATGAGTATATTTGCATTCTCCATTGGGAGGCGCTATAATTACTCTCGTAGGAGAATTTTGCTTTCACAATCCAAAATGAATAAAGTAATCCAACATGTGCACTCGATAGCTCCGCCTCTTCCGCTAGGTGAGCAAAACTGCGGTCGTTGAGTGCGTGAAGTGTCCCGTCATTCCACACTTCATTTTACTGGTTGAATGAGTGCAGCATCCGGGTAATTAAAGTGCACTTTTTTTTTTTTTTTTAGAGTTTTCAGTGTAAACGCACTACTTACACTATTTATACTTCAAAATGGCATAGAATAGTGCATAAGTATGCAATTTGGGACACCTAATGCTTTATTCGCTAACGCTTTGTGATATTCCATTTTTACACACAAGTCTAATTCGCATCTTTGAATGAAAACATAGCTATTGTGTGTTTGCCCAGGCCTTATAATGAAGATGGAAGACAACTGTTATTCAACTCTCCACATTCACTATAATTTGTTAAATGTTTCAAAGTTGATAGTTCTGTTGTGCATGTGCAATTCAATTGTCACTAGCTTTGAAAATGGCTGTTTTATAGCCATTTTTCCTATTGGTTCTCTTCATTTCATTTTTCTGTAATTCATATCAGGCAAAACCCTTTGAAAAATCTCTCCTGTCAATTTTGTTAATTCCACACATCATGACCGCTATGCTCTGGATTGATTTCATCTTAACCCACATCCTCTGATTTATAACCTGCATCGGCCTCTATAACAAAGCAGTTTTTTTTAAAAACCAGCAAAAAGGTATTACATGAAAGCCCCTGGATGCATTGAGGCGAAGTTCTGTTAAAAAATGCTGGCTTGATGAAGTGGATGCGTAGGTGCCGTCCGTCAGCCGCTCTTACTCCGAGTTTAGCATGCTGAGATGACAAAAGCAGTTTGTTACACTGAGGCCTTGGCATTACTGCTTAATGATTTTAAGTGCTATCATTTAGAGATGATTCACCGCGTCTGTGTGCTAAACTTCTGTAATGACTTCCTTGCATTTGCCATTGAACAGACCGCTCAGTCTATGTGTGTGTGTCTGTGCATATGTGCATAACATGTGAGTCATAAAAGGAAAGACACAAGAATGGAAAGTGCTCTTCTGTTTTCTAATGAGTTGAGATCACCTGCAGTGTCGCTTCGGGACTGAAGAGAGCAGCTCGACACTGATGGCGCGGTAGACAGCAGGACTGCGAGCCGTTTAGGATTGTTCTTTTATCCAAAGCACCTTTAAAAGCTAAACAAGTTTCACGTCATTCAAACGGACCCTTCTTGATTCAGTGGGTGATTTTCCAGACTTTATGCTGATTGTGTGAACGTCTGGGTTTTTGAGGCGAGAGGGAATTTAATGTGGCTGATGCCTGCTCTTTCTCCTTCACATGGACTTCACCTGTCTAGACTGAAACAGTTTCCTTTAGGGAAACATTTTAGGGGGAAATATTGACACACCACAATATTGAAATATGTTCTGCTGCAGTATTATACACTACCTGACAAAAGTCTTATCAACAATCCCAGCTGTAAGAGCAAAAAATAATAACTGAACTTCTAGTTGATCATTTTAAAAAGGGGCAGAAAGTAGATCTGTTGAACTGCATCCCAATCATCACAAATACTGCCTAAAAGGTTGAAAACCTCTGCACTAGATGGTGGTGTTAAACTTGAGGTTTTTTTGGCGAGCAGCAAGTTAGTAAAAAAAAAACTGTATGGCAGAAAGGTGCATACAACGTATTTTGTGTCCGCTTGACAATGCCATTTTGAACTGCAGCAATAAAGTTGAACTGCCATCAACAAACTGAGACATGTTTCAATTTCTTTGAAGGGATAGTTCACCCAAAAATATAATTTGTTAATTACAATTAATTATAAATATTAATTAACCCTTACGTCATTCCAAACCCAGAAGAACTTTGTGTTTTCAGAACGCAAAATAAAGATATTTTAGATAAAATCTGAGAGCTTCCTTATCCTCCATAGACAGTAACAATACTGACTTGTTCAGAAAAATACCAAAAGGTTCTGAAAAATAGCAAAAAACATCTTCAAAACAGACATTTGCCTTCAATGGTTTAATTGGAATATTATATGTTCAAAAGGTGGCAACACCAAAGCTTCAAAAATGCAAATTTATTAAATTAAAAAGGCTGACACAAAACGTGTAACATTTCAATCATACGACTCCTCATCAGACAGTGTTCATCACAGTAAGGTGCTCCTATTTGTACACTTCTGGATCATCACATGATCTCCTACTATCTCACAACAAGAAAAAATAAATAAATAAATAAATAAATAAATAAATAAATAAATAAATAAA
>CAIGQZ010011673.1:170-14551 GCA_903798205.1 Danio tinwini
TCTGTTGTTCAACACTAGTCTAGAGTGCCATCTTCTGTTTGCCTAGAGCACCATCTGCTGTTAAACACAAGCCTAGAGCGCTGTTTGCTGTTAAACACTAGCCTAGAGCGCCGTCTGCTGTTAACCACTAGCCTAGAGCGCCGTCTGCTGTTTAACACAAACCTAAAACACTGTCTGCTGTTAACCTCTAGCCTAGAGTGCCATCTTCTGTTCGTCTAGTGCGCAGTCTGCTGTTAAACGCTAGCCTAGAGCATCGTCTGTTGTTAAACACTAATCCTCTGCTGTTAAACTCTAGCCTAAAACACCATCTTCTGTTCACCTAGAATGCCCTCTGCTGTTTAACACTAGCCTAGAGCGCCAGCTTCTGTTAGTCTAGAGCACCGTCCTCTTTAAACACTAGCCTAGAGCGCCATCTTGTGTTAAACACTAGCCAAGAGCACCATGTGCTGTCAAAAACTAACCTAGAGTGCCATCTTCTGTTCGCCTAGAGCGCCATCTGCTGTTAAACACTAGCCTAGAGCACCATCTGCTGTTAAACTCTAGCCTAGAGCACCATCCACTGTTAAACAGTAGCCTATAGGACTATCTGATGTTAAACACTAGCCTAGAGCGCCATCTGCTGTTAAACACTAGCCTAGAGCACCATCTGCTGTTAAACACCAGCCTAGAGCGCCGTCTTCTGTTCACCTAGAGTGCCCTCTGCTGTTAAACCCTAGTCTGAAACACCATCTGCTGTTAACCTCTAGCCTAGAGTGCCATCTCCTGTTCGCCTAGAGTGCCGTCCGCTTTAAACATTAGCCTAGATAGCCATCCGGTGTTAAACTCTAGCCTAGAGCGCCATCCGGTGTTAAACTCTAGCCTAGAGCGCCATCTGGTGTTAAACTCTAGCCTAGAGCGCCATCTGCTGTTAAAATCAAAGCTCAAATTCGATTCAGGAGAGAATAGTGATGTATTTTATAAATCTCAGAATCGATTTCTCCAAGTATTCTTCACCGCAGCTCTAATCAATCAATTGGTGATCCTGTAGAAACCAGCCAATTAAAATTCAGCGAGATTACAATCGACCAATCATTGATGACTTCATCGTTTTTACTTGTATGTGTATTTAACTAGTGAATTGACACAATCTGATGAAATCCAAACCAATTTTGTGTTTAATAGACATCCAAACATGTCTTGGCTATCAAATAGTCACCAAATAGACAGACTTCACACACGTGTAGTCATTCATTCCTGTTTATTTGATCACTAGTCTATTTTTAGACTATCCATAGATGACTATCAGGTTTTCAGCTCTAAATTTAGCCAAGACATCTATGTTTGGTCATCTACTAGACTTCCTTTTTAAACACAGTAAATAGTAGCTGGGAGCCTTTAGCATCTGATCTCATCACGCCTGCCAGAGCTGCTGCCGTTTCTGACTCCCGACACGCAATAACTATATATTCCATCTCAGAATGCTTACCTTTTTTCCTCACAGTTCTTTCTCATCCGAGTTCTTTCTGAATCACGAAAGATCGACGGCGTGAAATTGTGAAACTGACAATTGCAAGAGAAAAAGTCAGAACAAACAACAACAAAAAAAAGCATGCAGGACGTTAATTCAAACTCTAGAATTGCAGTCTGGATATTACAGAATGTGTGAATTGTGAGCTAAAAAGGTTGCAGTCATGTTAAATGTGATTTAGTGCAGAAACAAGCTTCTACATCAGACATCAGTAAATGCATGCGTCATTTTTATTTGAAGTTTGTTGAGCACAGATGCTCTGATAGAGCAATAACACACAGCGTGAGCTCGAGTCTCTGAAGCACAGCTGGATATAGAGCAGAAATCACTGTACTGTAACCATTATGAAGCCGTCAGGAGTTCTGGCCTTTCTTAGTGGATGTTTTAATGTTTGATGAGCTGTGATCAGTCCTTTAATAAACTTTTGTAAATACAGTCTAACGGGTTGCGTGTCATTTCTGAATGCGTGTTTACAGTCTCTTCAACCAAGCCAGATTCATTTCAGTGTAGTTTTGCACCAGTCCCTGCTCCGCTCTTTGTTGCCATGGTAACGTAAGATGCTAACCTGTTCTGTTTATGTTTAGGTTTAGAGATCAGAAACTGAGTTTCAACTGTCAGCAAAAGGACACTTTCTGCAATAAAAAGACACTCCCCATATATATATATACTGGCCACTTTATTAGGTACACCTGTCCAACTGCTCGTTACCGCAACATTCTAATCAGCCAATCACATGGCAGCAACTCAATGCATTTAGGCATGTAGACATGGTCAAGACGATCTGCTGCAGTTCAAACCGAGCATCAGAATGGAGAAGAAAGGGGATTTCAGTGACTTTAAATGTGGCATGGTTGTTGGTGCCATACGGGCTGGTCTGAGTATTTCAGAAACTGCTGATCTACTGGGATTTTCACGCACAACCATCTCTAGGGTTTACAGAGAATGGTCTGAAAAACAGGAAATATCCAGTGAGCGGCAGTTCTGTGGGCGCAAATGCCTTGTTGATGCCAGAGGTCAGAGGAGAATGGCCAGACTGGTTCCAGCTGGGACACACAACTTGTCCAACCTTGAGGCGGATGGGCTACAGCAGCAGAAGACCACACCGGGTGCCACTCCTGTCAGCTGAGAACAGGAAACTGAGGCTACAATTCACACAGACTCACCAAAACTGGACAATAGAAGATTGGAGAAATGTTGCCTGGTCTGATGAGTCTCCATTTCTGCTGCCACATTCAGATGGTCGGGTCAGAATTTGGTGTCAACAACATGAAATCATGGATCCATCCTGTCTTGTATCAGTGGTTCAGGCTGGTGGTGGTGGTGTAATGGTGTGGGGAATATTTTCTTGGCACACTTTGGGCTCATTAGTTCTAATTGAGCATCGTGTCAGTGCCACAACCTACCTGAGTGTTGTTGCTGACCATGTCCATCTCTTTATGACCACAGTGTCTCGATCTTCTGATGGCTACTTCCAGCAGGATAACGCACCATGTCATAAAGTGTGAATCATCTCTGACTGGTTTCTTGAACATGAGTTCACTGTACTCAAATGGCCTCCACAGTCACCAGACCTCAATCCAATAGTGCACATTTGGGATGTGGTGGAACGGGAGATTGGCATCATGGATGTGCAGCCGACAAATCTGCAGCAACTGTGTGATGCTATCATGTCAATATGGAGCAAAATCTCTGAGGAATATTTCCAGTACCTTGTTAAATCTGACACGAAGGATTAAGGCACATCTGAAGGCAAAATGGACCCCTTTTGCCTTCAGATGTGCCTTAATCCTTTGTGTCATAGATTTAACACGACACTAGTAAGGTGTACCTAATAAAATGGCCGGTGTATATGTATATACACACACACACACACACACACACACACAGTCTCATAGTCAACATACAGTCAAGTACAAATTACTAATACCCCTGGCAAATTTAACTTACCCCTGACTTAAAGTTACTTTTATTCAACCAGCTAGTTATATTTTGATAGTTGAAACGGGCTTCTCTACCCTTCTCAGTAATTAATAGAAAAGCCTGTATTGGTTATTACAGCTTTTGTTGCTGACCAGCTTTTTAGATGTCTCCACAGGTATTTTTGCCTTAGTGATCAGCTCCAACTCATTCAGGTTGCAGGGTTTCCCTCCGCAGATTCTCAACTGGTTTTAAGTCAGGACTCTGGCTGGGCCACTGCAAAACATTAATGTTTTTGTTTACTAACAATTTCTTCACCACTTTTGATATGTTTTGGGTCGTTGTCGTGCTGAAATGTCCACAGATTTAATTAAATTTTGGACATGCCACTTTTTGTTCAAAGGTAAATAAAAGCTGAGAAATATTTGTTTCCACAATGATGCCTATTGGATGTTGTCTTATCTTTTGGGGGAAGCCTGTATCATTTTCTATTAAAAAAACAGCTGGTTGAATAAAAGTCAACTTTAAGTCAGCATTTGCCAGGGGGATGCATAAGTTCACATATATACAAGTATAGGTAATATATTTGAACATACAGTGCATCTGGAAAGTGTTGACAGCGCTTCACTTTTTCCACATTTTCCACAAGTTACAGCATTATTCCAAAATGGATTAAATTGATTTATTTCCTCAACATTCTACACGCAATCCCCCATAATGACAATGTGGAAAAAGAGTTTTTGAAGTTGTTGCAAGTTTATTAAAAATAAAGAAGCTGTAAAATCACATGTTCATCAGTATTCACAGCCTTTGGCGTGAAGCTCTAAATTGAGCTCAGGTACATTCTGTTCCCACTGATCATTCTGGAGATGTTTCAGCAGCTTCATTGGAGGTCACCTGTGGTCAATTCAGCTGATTGGACATGATTTGAAAAGGCATACACCTGTCTATATAAGGTCCCAGGGTTGACAGTGCATGTCAAAGCACAAACCAAGCATGAGGACAAAGGGATTGTCTGTAGACCTCTGAGACAGGATTGTCTCGAGGCACAAGGCTGGGGAAGGTTACAGAAACATTTCTGCTGCTCTGAAAGTTCCCATGAGCACAGCGGCCTCCATCATCCATAAGTGGAAGATGTTTGAACCACCAGGACTCTTCCTAGAGTTGGCCGGCCATCTAAGCTAAGTAATCGGGGGAGAAGGGCCTTAGTCAGGGAGGTGATCAATAACCCGATGGTCACTTTGTCTGAGCTCCAGCGTTCTTCTGTGGAGAGAGGAGTACATTACAGAAGGACAACCATCTGTGCAGCAATCCACTAATCAGGCCTGTATGGTAGAGTGGCCAGACGGAAGCAGCTCCCTGCCTGGAATTTACCAAAAGGCATCTGAACGACTCTCAGACCATAAGAAACTAAACTCTCTGGTCTGATGAGACTCAAATTGAACTCTTTGGAGTGAATGCCAGGCGTTACGCTTAGAGAAAACCAGGCAGAGCTCATCACCAGGCTAATAGCATCCCTACAGTGAAGCATGGTGGTGGCAGCATCATGCTGTGGGGATGTTTTTCAGCAGCAGGAACTGGAAGACTAGTCAGGATAGAGGGAAAGATGAATGCAGCAATGTACAGAGACATCCTGAATGAAAACCTGCTTCAGAGTGCTCTTAACCTCAGACTGGGGCGTCGCTTCATCTTCCAGCAGGACAATGACCCAAAGCACACCGCCAAAATATCAATGGAGTGGCTTCACAACAACTCTGTGAATGTCCTTGAGTGGCCCAGCCAGAGCCCAGACCTAAATCCTATTGAACATCTCTAGAGAGATCTGAAAATAGCTGTACACCGTCGCTTCCCATCCAACCTGATAGAGCTTGAGAGGTGCTGTGAAGAGGAACCGGCAAAAATTCCCAAAGACAGGTGTGCCGAGCTTGTGGCATCATATTAAAAAGGCTTGAGGCTGGAATTGCAGCCAAAGGTGCATCAACAAAGTATTGAGCAAAGGCTGTGAATACTGATGTACATGTGATTTTTCAGCTTCTTTATTTTAATTAAATTTGCAGCAATTTCAAAAACTCTTTTTTCACATTGTCATTATGGGGGATTGTGTGTAGAATGTTGAGAAAATCAATGAAGTTAATCCATTTTGGAATAAGGCTGTAACAAAAACAAATGTGGAAAGAGTGAAGTGCTGTCAATACCTTCCGCATGCACTGTATGTACAGATTTATAATAAAAATGGTTGAAAAAAAAACATGTAAACCGTAATTTTTGCAATATTTTTAAAATATACATTACATATTGAACACACATTGCATATATGTGGAATCCAAATATGAACTTGTATGTCATATATGTAATTTGCATATATTGTCATGCATCAGATTTCTATTTGGGCGATGACAGATGTTTTAATTTTGTGTGAACGGTCTCTTTAAGACACTAGTAGAACAATATAAATTAGCTCTCTCTTAACATTCTGTAACATTGTTAAAATCCTCTTCTCTGATTGGCAGCTCTGGTCGGCCCTCTGTGCCGTGATTGGCTGCCGTCAGAAGCTGGCTCTCATGTGTTTGCGTATGCTCTTCAGCTCCAGCTCCAGTTCATGTATTCTATCGTCTCTCTGTCTGAGTTTCTCCTGCAGATCCTCAATCTGTTCCCGCTGGCGCCGAGACTCCTGCAGCAAATGCACAACATCATGACCTCTGACCCGTGACACTAGCTGTGTTCCCTTTCAAAGATGCAAATTAGGCTTATGCGCAAAACTGGAATATTGCATAAAACGTGAGGGAAACACTGTAAGAAATATGCATAAATGAACAGTTTTCCATATTTTGTGATTCATGTTTTTATTTTTTCCAGTTTATTTCTGCTTTTGAATTGCTTTATGGCACCTTGATCTTTCTTCCAACAACTTTTAACCTTGAAATATTGACTTTTATGAACATTTGTAATAGTTTGCAGCGCTATATTGTCTGTGTTGGTGTTGTGTATTATGCTACAAAAACATTGTAATAAACTGCAGCACATTTTCTGTTATTTTACAGACTTATTTATCTCTATATGTTATTTCTTATACGTTACACCACCTGACGAAAGTCTTGTCGTGGATCCCAGTTGTAAGAGCATCAAATAATAACTTGACTTCTAGTTGATCATTTGTAAAGGGTTCAGAAGGTGGATTTCTGAGATGAATCATCTGCTGAACTGCATCCCAATCATCACAAATACTGCAGAAGATCTACTGGAACCAGCATGGAGCCAAGATTCTGACAGAAACCAGTCAAGTTTGGTGAAGGAAAAGTCATGGTTTGGGGTTACATTCAGTATGGGGGGCGTGCGAGAGATCTGCAGAGTGGATGGCGACATCAACAGCCTGAGGTATCAAGACATTTGTGCTGCCCATTACATTACAAACCACAGGAGAGGGCAAATTCTCCAGCAGGATAGCGCTCCTCATACTTCAGCCTCCACATCAAAGCTCCTGAAAGCAGAGAAGGTCAAGGTGCTTCAGGATTGGCCAGCCCAGTCACCAGACATAAACATTATTGAGCATGTCTGGGGTAAGATGAAGGAGGAGGCATTGAAGATGAATCTAAACACTCTTAATGAGCTCTGGGAGTCCTGCAAGAACGCTTTCTTTGCCATTTCAGATGACTTTATTAATCAGTGATTTGAGTCAGAGATGTATGGATGCAGTTCTCCAAGCTCATGATGGAGTCAGACACAATATTCATTCTGTTTCCACTGCAGCATGACTTTATATTCTATACTGGACATTATTGAAGGTTCAGTGATGAGACTTTAGTCTAAGCAAAGTCAGACCTTACTGTCCTAATAATAATCATTAAAAATCAAGACATGATCATATTTTTTTTGTGGTCAAATAAGCGTCATCTAGAGGCCTTTACCTTTCATATAAGACACTTCTGTTACCAAATGACAAAGTAGAAGTCAACTTATGATTTGTGGTTCCTAAAACTTGGACAGGCGATAAGACTTTTGTCAGGTAGTGTGTGTTATTTCAAACAACTAAAATGTTAATAAAAGTCCCTTTGTTAAACTGTAGAGTTTAATTTTCAACATCTAAAGTCAACAGAGCAGAGATCAACATCCCATAATGCAATTCACATTCTGGAATGAGCGGAAAACACACAAAATACAGAAATACACAAAATACCTCCGTCTCCGGTGCACAGGCTTCTGTTCCACTCAGACTGAAGGACGTCCAGTTTTGGCTCTGGGTGTCATCCTCCGTCCAGTCCTGCAGGTCAGCGAGGAGATCAGGAGGAGGCTGTTCCGCGTTCTGATTGGCTGCTGGCTCTGTTTCCGTCGGGCAGGGGTCAAACCATTTAGATTTGGGTCTCAGAGACATCAGCAGCGGCCCTACAGGACGGACAGCAACAAAACACCGTTCTCTAATCATCACCACTTTAAATGATCAACAGGTTTATTTAAGGCTTTTATATCATGGGTTATAAAGACTGTTAAATGGGAATTCTGTTTGAAAGTCACACGAAACTGGGAAAATAAACTCAGAGGAGTGCAGGAACAACACATACAGTATCAGAGGCATAATGGACATATATTGCATTAATAGCGGTTTCCATCCACCTATTTTCATGCATATTGTGGAATGTAGTATAAAAAATACTTAATAAAAACACCAAGATGCACATACATTTTGAAAAGTACATGGAAGGATTTTCTGGAATGCAATACACTCAATATGTGGACACATAAATCATAACATAATCCAAATGCAGTTGCAAAGCCTGCATCACTGTTTGCATTTCTGCTTTCCTGAATGCACAGTGACTGCCACATTTCAAATGAAAAAGCAAAGTGTATTTGAGGCGCCTGATGTATTTATTCATTCAATCATTCATTTTCTTTTCGGCTTAGTCCCTTTATTAATCTGGGGTCACCACAGCGGAATGAACCACCAACTTATCCAGCTATATTTTTTATGCAATGGATGCCCTTCCAGCCGCAACCCATCTCTGGGAAACATCCATACACATTCATTCACACTCATACACTACGGACAATTTAGCTTACACAATTCACCTATATTGCATGTCTTTGGACTGTGGAGGAAACCGGAGCACCCGGAGGAAGCCCACGTGAAAGCAGGGAGAACATGCAAACTCCACACAGAAGTGCCAACTGACCCAGCCGAGGCTCAAACCAGCGACCTTCTTGCTGTGAGGCAACAGCATTACCTACTGCGCCACTGCGTCGCCTCTGACGTATTTAATCAGCAATATTAATTGCCGCATTTTATTTTTCTCTGCGTCATTCATGTAACCTACCAAAACTCAAATGCAATTGCAGCTCCTTTTACATTTTTTTAACACTGTCTTTATTGATTTTAGTAGCTTTTAACACGTACAACAGAAATCAAAATCAAACATACAAAATAACAATAATTATTATTATTATTATTATTATTATTGTATTATTATTATTATTTTATTATTATTATTGTATTATTATTATTATTGTTGTATTATTATTATTATTATTATTATTGTATTATTATTATTATTATATATATTTATTATTATTATTATGTTATTATTATTATTATTATTATTAAAAAAAAGTATATATATTTTTTTAATATATCAAATCAATAAAAAATAATAATAAAAAGTATACAAACATTTTAGTAAATGCATGTACTTAAACATACAATATAAAGGTACATCATATAACAACAACGGTATATCAAGTTCAGGGTTCTTACACCTTTTCCAACTTCAAATTCCAGCACTTTTCAAGCACTTTCAAGGTGCATTTTTATGCTTTTCCAGCACCTAACAACCGCTCTAAATTACGGTTATATATGCTGAATGTACCTTTTTTAACATTGTTGAATACTTTGGAGCATAGATTTATTGGAATAGTTCACCCAAAAATGGCATGATTGTGTTTGGGTGTAGTACCAAACTTTCATGACCAGTCGCTCATGATATTTCATGTACACTGCTATTCAAATAACAAATTAAATCCTTATGAGTCCAAAAATATTCTTGCTGCAATCAACTGTTTTGAAAATCAGTCACTAAATATAGAAACCATAAGCTTTCATCAATATTACTTTTTATTATTGTCAATATTACTTTAGTTTAGGACTAAGGTACTGTTGTAACTGTATGCAAATGTCCCACCTGTCAAATGGTGACAGTTAAGAGGTTAAACTACAGTCTTCATGAGCGATGTGTTTGACAATTTTAGGTGCAAATATGCATTCTAAGTGAAGTCTCCCAAATACGTGCATGCGGTGAACATTTTGCAATGAAAACTGATCACACGACAACAATTTTATGCACTCACACAAATGTTTAGAAATATATTTTGAGATCGCATAGATAACATTTCGGGCGCATATGCAACCAAAACAGTCGCAATTTCGAGTCCTGCAATTTCATATTCAAGCAGGTTCAAGCACTTTGTCCAAAATCCAAGCACATCCCTAACCTTGAAAACACTAGATTAAAAAACAAGCATTTTCCAGGATTTCCCGTACGAACCCTGTCAATAGCAGCTAATACAAATTATACAGAGAAAAAAATTGTGTCAACTTCCTTCAGGAAACCTTCCAAATTTTGAAAAACTTTTCAGGTTTTCTTTCGATTACATAAGTAAATTTTTCTAAAGCCAAACAATAAGACAATTTCCGCAACCATTGTCCAAAATGCGGGCTTTCTGTATTTTTCCAAAAACGAGCTATTATAAGTTTTGCATGTAATAAACAGAACTGGGGTGCGTTTCCCAAAACCATCGTTAGCCAACTAAGGTCGCAAGTTCTGTTGTTACAAACATGGTTTGTTGATTTGGTGTTTCTCAAATCCATCGCTTCAACAAACATTCGCAAACTGCATTGCAAACTTGAGCACTAGAAACGACACCTCTGGAGCTGTAGTTAGAAGCATAGTTCCTGGCTGTGTTCTATTCCCACTTATCCCCCCTATGCCCTATTCATTTGGAACATTCTAACATTCAAAGTTGGGTTTATTAAAAATAAAAAAAGCATTAAGGTCATCTCTCTTAGGTGTAATTTGCTTTCAAAGTATTTTTACAGTTCAGTTTTAGCCATCTTCATGTTTACAATTGTGCTCCCTTCGCAGTGCACTTTGAAAACATTGATGTCATTTTGAACACAGCCTTATGGCGAAAGCTTTAGGTATATTTAAAAACGGAAATTATGTTACGTCTCCAAAGCTTGTGAAAATAAAAAAAACAGCATACATTAATTCTTTTATTTTATAATGGGTTATTTATTAAGTTTCTCTGCTGTATATGACATGGGTCTGTTGGTTAGAACTTTCTCTTGTGGTTTGCATGTGTCAAATTGTAATTATTTTTTTTATATAAATAAACAATATCCTAAATAATATTAATAATAATAATAATCATCATCATCATTAATATTATTAATATTATTATTAAAGTAAATATATGTATTATAAATCGCCTCATTATTTATTTATTTATATGATTTATGTATTATATTAGAATAGTGTTCGCTTTTGTAAGTGATTTTATGTTCAACTTCTCAATAATATTAGTAAAGCAAACATTGGCCCTATGTGCCATTTACATATATTTCAATTAATATGGAAAGCAAGTGCATGTTTTTACCAAAACTAATATTGGATTTTATTTTAAATGCATGTAAAACAATATAATTTGCACAAAGAAATGATGGGGTTCTCCTCTAAAGAAGTTCCTCCACCCCGTTTAGAGCATCATTATGGGCGTTTTACATTATAACTAACGTGGTTAAAGTGATGGATCTGCGACAGAGAAACTACGAGTTTTGGGAAACACTCGTCACTACATCGTTCCATCACACTATGATAGTTCAGACGCGAGTTACGTCGTTGTTTGAGAAACACACCCCAGTTTCTTATCTGAACTAGTAAAAGTGCTTGTAATAGGATATATATTTAAAATACCCAGTTTTGGGTATATCCTGTTTTAATGCTATAGATAAAAAAACTTAGAATTTTCTCCCAAAAATGTTCAAGCTAAGGACACTTCCATAAACAATAATATAAAGTTCCTATCACTTTATTGCATTTTTATGCATTGATCAGGAATGTTTGGATTAAATTTGTGAAGTAATTCTGGAGTCTCCTTTAACATTTGAATGTCCAACGTCTACACAGAAACCTGTGAATCAAACAACAGGGGTGGGACTATTATATTGGGCGTGTTTGTATTGGAAAGTGACGTCACTCAAAGTCGACCTCATTTTGATGATCAGATACATTAAGACCCTATAAAATACAGCACATACACGTTTATGATTATGTTCAAACCTATCTTCATTCATTTTCTTTTCGGCTTAGTCCCTTTATTAATCAGGGGTCGACACAGTGGATTGAACCACCAACTTATCCAGCATATGTTTTACACAGAGGATGCAATTCCAGCTGCAACCCATCACTGGGAAACACCCACACACTTCCATTCACACACATACACTACTGACAATTTACCTCACCTAATTCCCCTATAGCGCATGCGTTTGGACTGTGGGGGAAACAGGAACACCCGGAGGAAACCCACGCCTACACGGGGAGAACATGCAAACTCCACACAGAAATGTCACCCAAAAATCATCCTGAAGTTCTCTATAATTGCACTTTATAACTTATAGCTAGGGTGACATGGTGGCTCAGTGGTTAGCACCGTCGCCTCACAGCAAGAAGGTCACTGGTTCGAGTCTGGGCTGGGTCAGTTGGCGTTTCTGTGTGGAGTTTGCATGTTCTCCCCGTGTTGGTGTGGATTTTCTTCGGGTGCTCCGGTTTCCCCCACCGTCCAAACACATAGGGGAATTGATGAACTAAGTTGTCTTTAAGAATGAGTGTATGGATGTTTTCCAGTGTTGGGTTGCAGCTGGAAGGGCATCCCATGCTTAAAACATATGCTGAACAAGTTGGCGGTTCATTGCGCTGTGGCAAACCAGGATGAATAATGAATAATAAAAAAAAATGAATCAACTTATACCTGTATCCTGCACTTGCTGCTACTGCACTCCTGGTTAGACCTAAACTGCATTTCGTTGCCTTGTACGTGTGTAATGACAATAAAGTTGAGTCTAATAACAAAGAGTGAAAAATGTAAGGGGGTCTGAACACTTTCCATACCCACTGTAGTCCCACCCCTAAACCAGCAAGGCTTCTCAGAGAAACATTTGATTTGGGCTGTCAGTCAAATATCAGTCTTAAGGTGGTCTGATAAAGAGGCCAGTGTGACTCACCTTTATTCTGCCCCATTAGCCACTCAGTTGCAGTCATGGCTGGTTCATTGGCTGCTGTCATGGGATAAATATCCTCAGGAAAGCCCTCAGATTGCTGCCAGAAACAAAAACATCATATTCCTTTACATTACCACATATACAAGGGGGTCTATCTAATACTCTCCGTTGACTTTCTATTACAGCAAGCAGACCATACCTGCCAACATTTGTCTCTGAAAATCCGGGAGAAGGGAGGGGTGTTAGGGGTGAGCAGAGCGACTGGAAGGGGTGCCTGGTCTGTCGGCGATCCGAGGGTGTTACGCCCCATTCACAGGGGGTGGTGTCAGCTTCAACGCTTCCCATTCACCTTGAATGGGTGACATCTGGTGTTGTTGAACTGCATTGTGGATCTGTTGGCGCCACTTCAGTGGCGTTGATCGCTGCAGAAGTTTGGACTTTCTCAACTTTCCAAATGCCGACGGAAGAACCAGCCAATCAGATCGCTGTATGCAAATACACCAGCTCAGACAGTAGCCGATTGCTGACTAAATTCATTGGCTGACGCGTCAGCCCCAACTTCAGTCATGCCCTCTGTCAAGCGTTGACGGTAAAACCCCGTGTGAATGGGGTGTTACCAGATTGTACCAAGTACCTGAGGACCGGGGGAAGGGGTTGAAATTCCGGGAGTTTTCTGGGAGAAATGTAAATACGGGAGACTCCCGGGAAAAACAGGAGTGTTGGCAGGTATGAAGCAGACTTGTTGTCATTTAAGAGTGTGGTTCCCAACAGGGGGGTCCCGGCCCACAAGGGTGCCTCAGCGAGCTCAGTGGGGGTTGTCATATTTTCTCATTTTTTTAGCAGTGGACAATTAGGAGAACGATCATGATGCCTTAGTTCATTTTATCCCAAGGACTGACCAAAAAAATTGACATTAAAAAAATCTCACTGATTCGCCTCCATCAGCTAATTGTAATGACCCAAGTGAGGAAGCTCCAAACATTTTGGGTCACATTGCTAGCAATACTGGAAACACGAAAATGCAGGAAATATCGAGATAGTCAGCTGAACTATGGTTTTATTCTATATTCTCAAAAGCAAAGAGTCCCTGACCTGGCAACAGTGCTTTATCTGCGCCAAAGTTCTTGCTAATGAATGCATGAGGCCGTCCAAATTAGTAAAACATTTGCAGTCGACTCATCCCCAATATCGCGACAAGCCCAGAGCATTTTTTTGAGTGAGAATTGACACCAAATATCACAGCTACTGACAAGAAACTTTTACGAATATTGTACACAGCTTTAAAGAAAGGGCATACAATTGCAGAAACTTTCATTTTTGCCATGCGCAACAGAGATTGTCAAGGAATTATTTGGACAGGATGAATCAAAACAACTGGTTAAGATAGCATTATCAATAAATACAGTCAAACGTCGCATTGCAACAATATCAGAAGACGTGAGGGATCAGCTTTGTGTGCAACTTGAGGATGACCTGCATCTTGCCCTGTCAAAGATCTCTCCACGTACAGGGAGTGCAGAATTATTAGGCAAGTTGTATTTTTGAGGATTAATTTGATTATTGAACAACAACCATGTTCTCAATGAACCCAAAAAACTCATTAATATCAAAGCTGAATATTTCTGGAAGTAGTTTTTAGTTTGTTTTTAGTTTGAGCTATTTTAGGAGGATATCTGTGTGTGCAGGTGA
>CAIGQZ010011692.1:0-12006 GCA_903798205.1 Danio tinwini
TAATTTTTTTTTATGTATACATTTATTAGCACAACATAAACAACATAAATATTAGTATCAACATTTTGACATAAGTGTGTGAGAAGATGTATTAAATGAAACAGAGCAGACTTTATGAGAAAGAACAAACCTATAAGGGCTTCAAAACAGTTTGCCATGGCATGCCGGAGGTCTGACTCTCTGCACAGATCAGGGCCGTGGGCATACAGCATGAAACGATCCAGCTCCAATTTCTGGGGGTAAAAGACTCTGACGTCATTCACAGGATAATAAATATGCCTGCCTCGAGCAGTGTTTGATTGGCTGAGCAAACACTGAACGTTTCCTAGTGAGATTACAACAATATAAATGAATTATATTTCCTATGTATGTGGGACTATAGGGCTGCACAATAAATTGACAAACTCACATTTGCGATTTAGCAAAAGCTGCAATTGTCTTGCAGATCTTGAGGAAAGTACAGTAATGTGTTAAAAAGTAAATCCGCTCCAAAGGCCGGAGAGCAGAAACCAAGGTATTTCGTATCCATTTGATGAATAAACTGAAAATTTTACTGCTTTCATTAATTCAACATGATTAATAAACACACAACCACGCAATTTTCTTATTACAATTTCGTGTATAGCTTTTGATTGTTATTCTGAAAGCGATTTAACAGCCATAATCATTATTACCCTTTCTTTCTAAAGCACAGGGAACATTTAGTTAACAGTCACCTTGGCAAGCATGGCAAGATGCTGGTTCTGAACGATTGCTGTGCGATATGTGGCAAGTCCTCCTTCCTCTAGGCTTGGAAATAGGTGGTAGAGATGCACACTTGGAAAGAAAGACAACAAGAAGCTAATGAATAAACCAACAACAACAACAACAACAAAACACTGTCTGTATGAATGGAGAAACAACAACTCTAAAACAAGGAAACTTAAAAAAAAAATTTCTGCATAAAGATATGTTTAAAGCAAAGGTAACAGGAGGTCAGAGGTCTCACCTGGTCAGAAACTCAACAACTGCATCACCAAGAAACTCCAAGCGCTCATTATGATTGATCCTGTTTAACAGACAATTGCAAAAAATATATATATATAAATAAAATTTACAAAAAAACAACAACAACAAAAAAAAAAACATTTAAATTTTATTAATGAACACCAAGGGCCACATTTTTTAACAGTCTTGAGTATAATCCTTTTAATTTGAGCAAAATATAAAAAAAATAATAATCTTACACTTCTTTCCATTATTAAATGTTAACACAAACTACTAATGAACAATGCTTGTACAGCATTTATTAATTGTTAATGCTTGTACAGCATTTATTAATTTGTTAATTTGTTAACAGTTCAACAGTTACTAGTGTAGTAATAAAATCCAAATAAATGTTTTTTTAACATTAAAGCACTATGCATGAGTTAAAATGAATAACCAACAATTAACAACTTTATTTCCATTGACTAACAACGATTAATCAATACTGTATTGTTCATTGTTTGTTCATATTAGTAAATACAAGATAAAATACAACCTTATTGTAATGTATGCAAAGTATGCATTAAAATGAACAACTAAAATGCCATAGTTGATATTGTAGTAGCTCCTATTTCAGATACAAAATTTATTAAAAGACAATAGTAAACAAATAATGCAATGTGATTTACTAAAGGTTGCTGCAGTCCATATAAAGATATTTCATACTGTGCCATTGTTTTACACTCCTAAAAAGCATGCCAGACAAATCTGCTGACATTTTTTGCCATTTCTGAGCAGAATTTTGTTAAATATCTGTGGATTCATGCTGAATGATTTTGGGAGTATTGTCGCTAAAAACTTAATACTGTATATGAAATAAAAAACTAGAAATTTTATTTAATGTTTATAATGCAAATCCAATTAGATCCACTTAATTGGTAAGCAAAGCAAGTCTCTCATATAATATCTACTAAAAGACAGAAAATACAAACTGTTTTGTAAATAAATCAAATGAACAGTTTTATATTAGCCAATAATATTACTGAAATTAATAAAAAAAATAATATAAATTTACACACATTTATACAAGTAAATAGACTCAATGATGGGCTAAAAATCTGCAGATTTCTATGCGTACAGTTTCCGTGTGGGCCTTGCCATAACCAACTTTGCACTTAACAGCTATAATAGTTGCTGTTACATTAATTACATTAATTTGTACATATGGCACCAAATGTTCCAAGTCAGAAGCAACAGACTTCATTAATATAATGACAAACCACAAACCTGGAAGGTGATGGGTCATCCTGGCCCAGTCTTGACATTATATTGATCAAGGTGTTAATTCCTTATGAAAAACAGACAAAACAATCAGTAAAGTACAGGATTTACTTTAACAATCCTCTAAAATACATTTTCAAAAATATTTGCTAACCTTTTTTCCTCATGTACATATGATGCACTTTCCGGTCTCCATATTTAGGCTGCCGTATCCCACAGTTGGACAAAGAGTTGCGAGCATGGTCAGGATTCATCCCAAAATTAAGATGATGACTAGGGTGAGTCATTGCCAACTGAACAAGTAAGAAACATAAAGCCAGAATTAAAATATACTATACTGTATGGTGCTATGAAAACCATTAAAATGCTTCTAAGCAATGCTGTATTTTTAGAAATACTTGTACTAAAACTCTGAATTGACCACACAATAATAGTGCAGAACTAAAAACTGACCAGATACTGTCGTCTAGCTAAACAAAGACGAGGATGACAAAACTGCAAGAAAATTGGCACAATGCCCTAATGGTAATCAAAAAGGAGAGCGCTTGTGTTAAAAAAGTTCATATTTTTGATTATGAAATTCCAATACATTTTTATAGATTTTGATGAGTTTCGCCTATTGTCATAAGGGAGGTCTTGATAGATTTGTTCAATCACGCAATCAATATTGAGGCCAATTGCACCATAAAAGGAATTCCTGTTTGTCATTTTTATATGCTATGACACCAGATTAAATAATTTTCACGTCATTAAAAAACAAAAAAAAATAACTGTTTTTGTATAACTCAAATTCGATTATATGACGTTTACATGGATCTCCGCTTTATTTCTGCAACGCCATGGCCTTTACATAGGCCTGTCAAAATAATCAATATATTGACTTATCGCACAACACATTGACACGTTCTCAATCATTTTTGGTGACACAATTTACAGTTCAGGTCAAAATTATTAGCCCCCCTTTGAATTATTTTTCTTTTTTTAAATATTTCCCAAATTATGTTTAACAGAGAAAAAAAAATTCACAGTATGTCTGATAATATTTTTTCTTCTGGAGAAAGTTTTCTTCTGGAGTTTTATTTCAGCTAGAATAAAAAGTTTTTTAAAACCCTTTTAAGGTCAAAATTATTAGCCCCTTTAAGCTATATATTTTTTTTCCTGATTGTCTACAGAACAAACCATTAGGGATGCACCGATCCCGATACGTGGATCGGATATCGGTTCGATACCGCATATTTTTGCTGGATCGGGTATCGGCCAGCTGGTACCGATCCAAATCAGGTCTTGCATGTGCGCTATATCCCATAAAGGTAGCCTATTATAAGGCACTAGAAAGCTGTCATGTAGGCCTACTACATGCCAAATGTTCTGAAGACATTCTATAGTTTAATGTGAAGTACAGATGAATATTCACGTGCTTAAACTCATGTTCACTTCAGCGATTCCCACCGCTGTGCATGTCAATCATTCCTTATTCATTCACAATTCAAACTGCGTGTTGCGTTCATGACTACATGAAAAACTTCTCCAAGACTATTTGTTCCTGTTAGTTTAAATAATTAGTGGAGAAATTGATTTAGTTATGCATTAAATAGGTTCAGTTTATAAATCATATTGCAATGTGTCTTGTTATATAGATCAGCAGATCGCATTCGCAATACTGGAGAAGAGAGGGTTATTACCTGCTCTTCACACACAAGTAGGCCTACCTGAAATGTTTGATTAGAAAAGGCTCAATAATACACTGGATAGTTCCTCAAAGCACTGATTTCTTCCCTTTGAGTTGGTGTTTTGGAAGTGTCAACAGATAACGTTACCAGAGGACTGCACGCTGTGTCTCCTGTGCATCAAGTGCTTCATTCACGCGCCAGCTGCGCAGATGCGATGTGCGCCGCTCCATAAGATTATTCTCACAATAAGTTTCTGTTCTGTTCTCTCATCAAACATTTTCAGTGAATAGTTTGTAAAGCCTGGCCCATTGTGGTCAAAGAAGTTGATTAAAATAATAAAAGTGAAACGTACGAACGCACTACGGATTGTCATTAACAGAAAAATTATTTAACCCTATAAAAGCTACTCTGAAACTGAATATTTCACTGTAATTTTATTTATATCAACATTTTATTTAACAGACTGGTTTGCGTTTTGGCGCTGAAGCATATAAGCGGACCTTGTTTTGAACTTTCTCCGTCTCACTCACTGTGAGGGATAATTAAAACTGGCCTCAGACAGTTTAGTTTAGTCTGCGGCAAACCTGCAGAAAGACATCAGGCTGGTTATTTTACCAACGATTACTGTCAATAGTGGTAGCCTATTGCAGATTAGAATAATATGTATTCTAATATGCAGAGTAAAATAATATGTACTGTCATCTTGGCAAATATAAAATAAATCAGTTATTAGAAAAGTGTTATTAAAACTATGTTTAGAAATGTGTTGAAAAACTCTTCTCTCCGTTTAACAGAATTTGGGGAAAAAAAATAAACAGGGGGGTAATAATTCAGGGGAGCTAATAATTCTTACTTCAACTGTATATCGCCCATACTAGGGATGCTCAAAATAACTGATTATCCGTTAACCGAAAGGGTGCGTTTGTAACCGATTAATAATATCAGTTAAACGATTAAAAATATATAATTTTATAAATTTTTAAAGTTTGGCTGCATAAGGGGCCGATCACCGAATCTTTGTATATTACAATTATAACAACATGGACAGCAACACTCGCGCACAATAGACCAGCTGATTCAGTCATTTCCTTTAGTGACAAAAAAAAAAAAAGAGCACTGCGCTTCTTTTTTCTTGTCAACATAAAAAGCAGTGTGGTGCAGTGCGCCTTGCATTTTTGGAACGGAAAAGCACGTTCGCTGTGATCGGCCCCTGATGTGCAACAAATATTTGTTAACTTGCGGGATGGTAACTCGTGCAACCACGTGCCTACAGACGTATTTTGTCTAAGAAGCAAAATGAAAGAAGAATATTTCTAGTGACAGTTTGACAGACGAATTGACACAAACCAGCACTGATGCTGATGGCGAGTGAGACGGAGGAAATAAGTCATTATGACATAATCTTTGAAACTAATGACTGTAATGTTAAAAAGGGGTTGTGACATAATAACAACAAAGCATTAATCAAATGCATATTTTCAGTGAAGCAATCGATTTAATAGCCTGATATTTTTATATGACAGACAAAAAAAATACATGATTGGAAAAATCTGCAAATGCCGGTTCTTAAAAAGGATTCAGTCAGTGTTTTAGTTTTGTAATCTAAATTGGTCACTTAGGTGAAAAATGACAGGCCTGTTTATTTTATTATTTTTATTTAGTTTATTCTTTTTTTCTATGCTGTTGGAAACACTGCATGTGCGTAAAGATGTTCTGTTATGTTCTGTATGCTGCTGTTTGCATGTTAAAATAAATCAGTATTTTTAAATATTTAATGGGTCACAAAATAAAAATCTTTTTTTATTTTTTTTATTTATCTGTTAACGGTTAACATTTGGTTAACGAGCTGCGGTTGTCGGTTGGTAAAATAAACCGAAATGAGCATCCATAGCCCATGCATAAAAAAAACAAGTCTAGCAACATTTTAGCTGATTGCACAACTTTTCTATCTCTATTGTCAGTATGGTTAAATAAACACTATAGCAATTATAGCAAGTGTCTGATGACTGAAAACAAATCTGTTACTTTTTTCTCTAGTTCTTTTTACCTTGCACTTTTCTGTTAACATTTATTGTTATTATTTATTTGTTTAGAATATACATTTTCACATTCTCTGTCCAATGCCTAATTATTAAATTGTTAAAATAACTAGAAATAAATTAAATATTCTTAAAAAATTAAATATTGTGTTCTTTGGAAGAGTGTACTTGCATTATTATTATTTCATTATTATTATTAATTATTTTATTAAATTGACAACAACAATAATAATAACAATGATAATAAATTGTATTTATAATGCGCTTTTCTCAGGCCCAAAGCGCTTACAAAACAGTAAAAAAAAACAAAAAAACAAAGCACAATAAAGACACAGTGAGAATAAAAAAAGATATCACAAATTAAAAACAGTCCTAAAAAGATGAGTTAAGTAGCTCCTTAAAACAGTCCAAGGACCCAGCATTCCTAATGTTAATGACAATAATCTTGTTTATCGTAATACATTTTGGTGCTATAAATCGTACCACAAAAACAGATATTATAACAGGCCTACATGTGCACACACTCTTATCGTTAGCCAAAAATGAACAATACCAGCTGCTTTCAAATATAAAGGAAAATATAAACATTTACAGCACACAACTAAAAACAATACCGTATTCAATTTTGATTTTTACCGTTGACCAAATGTTCTACTTTTAAAGTGAAGCATATTTCTAAAGTCAGTACTTTGAGCACTTTTTCTAATTGATTCCTAAATAGAAACTAGAAAATATAACACATTTAATATTTCATGATCATTTTAACTGGTGTTTAGCTGCTCTTTTTAAAGGTCCTGTGAAGTGCTTTGAAATGTGCAATTTTAATTTGACGTAATCTTAACTGAAGACTAGGCAGGACATATAATAGCTTCTGCACTTTTAACAAAAAAAAAACAAAAAAACAATAGCACTATGTTTTTATCACAGCTCTGCAAATGAGAGTGGTTGAGATAAAGAGCAAAATGAAAAGCAAATGAGAAGCATCTTGAAGGGGGCGGTACACGTCAGATACTATAGAGGATTTGATTGGTCAGAAGTTGCTAAGAAACTGAAATATGAGGTGAAGTAAAAAAAATTATTTGTGGATCCACTTCGGTGAAAGTGAAAAAAACGCGAGCTTTAGATGTTTATATTTTCTTGATGCAAAGTTT
The DNA here is from genome assembly GCA_903798205.1 of Danio tinwini. NCBI lineage: Eukaryota > Metazoa > Chordata > Actinopteri > Cypriniformes > Danionidae > Danio > Danio tinwini. Next base: position 7,108 of record CAIGQZ010011692.1, read on the forward strand.
GTCAATATTTTGTACCACACTAGCTTATAGATATCATTAAAACCTAAAATACTGATTTGGATCAACAGAACAGTGCAGATGTTATGATGGTCAAAGGAACAGAGATATACCTTTAATCTCATAGGACTGCTCTATAAATAACCCACACAGATCATGTTTTTACATTATACCACAGTGGTTTTCAACATAAGATAAATCAGTGATAGCTGGGAGAGTTGCTTTTGTTTACTCTTACTGATTTTCTGATTAACTTATTTTGTTACCTGCAGCAAGCATCGTTCCTTAAACATGTAACCAATCAGCTTGTCCAAATGCATCAGGCACTGGTGATAGCGGATGTGATGGGTGAGAACAGGAAGCATCATAGCGTGCTGCAAAAAAAATAACAAATCCGCTGCTTTACCGAAAACAAATCTGTGGTGAACCACTTGTGCTTCACAAAATTATAAGCCAGGTGGTGTTGGTTTATACTAAAGCTCAACACACACAATACCCAAGGCAGCAGATTAGACTATTCCTGAAATATATGTATTGAATGCATGCATGTTCATGCACCTGGCAAACGTCAGAGCGAATGCCAGTCTTCCAGAAACCCTGACTGCTGAGCTCCACTGTGACCTCCCTTCTCATCGTATTTTTCTGCCTGATCTTCTGGAGAGCTTCCTGTAAAACAAAACAATTAGAACAATGTACCAGGGTTCCCACACATTCACAAACAGCAGATTCAATGACTTTTTAAAGCAACAATAATTTTAAATAAAGTACCTTTGTAACTCATACCCCAGCACATGTAGCGCCATGAAAATCATTACCATACTTAACATTTCACTTACAATGTAAGCATAATTTTCAAACATTTTGACCATTTTAAACAGTCAAGTTCAAAGAACTTTAATAAAATTTGTTGAATTCAATACTGGCGAATAGGGCTGGGCAATATGGCAAAAATGCTATCTCGATAATTATATTTCATATCGAATGATAACAATATATATTTCAATATAAGATGTTAATGCTTCCAGATTCAAAAAAGTGCCCCAACAATGACTGAAGCCACAAAAATTAGAGGATCCATTAAATGGCATAACATTTTTAGCCGATCAATTTTTGATGGCCGAAAATTTGGTTAATCTCTTACATCAGCACATTTTTAGATTCCCATTGTTACACATTTCTGCTGTGTGATTGCAGATTAAGATTTTTTTATTTAGGAATTTCTTAGTATTTTTGTTGTTTTGACAATTGAGTGCAACTGTTGAAATAAAACTATTAACAGATTTAATCCAAGCACTTGAGATGATCTATGTTTGTTTTTAAAGTACTTTCCAGGCCTTGAATTCATGTCTAAAACTGAAGTGCTTTGGGAACCCTAAATGTACGTACACTTTATTCTCACCATGATGTGTACTAATTTCTTGTTACCTTTAACAACACAGTCTTACTGCCATTGTCGTTAGTATTATTTTAAAAAGCTCATCACTTTACTCTTCACTTCACTTTAATTATATGTAAACCACATTTGCAGACACTTACTTCTCTTTGCATCAACTTCTGTTTGTCAATTTGTTTAACCTTGGGGCTGTTGGCCAGCAGGTGTCGCAATTTCACGTAACTCTTCCACAACTTTTGATACCTGCAATGAAAGCAGAGTTTTTACAATATATAAACAACTATAGACATATGACGGTAATCAATCATTTATTATATTATAATAATGAACATGCACAGTACTGATATCATGGTCACTTTATAATAATGTGCATACTTATGTATTATTTCTACTTTTAGACTGTCTTTTAAGAATATTTTGATTGTTGCATTGAGTCGTTGTTCATTACAGAACCAAATGACTAAAGACTTATGCTTTTGAAATCCAAATCCTCGAAAGGATTGTTAGGCTGCATTAATTAGGGCAAGCGGAGCTGGGAACACTTCCTAAAAGACATTATAACTTGAATGGCATCCACGCTTATGTTAGTCTGTTTTTCATTATCCCGAGGTCTCTATAATCCTATACCAGGCCGTATCCTGAGCAGATAATAGAAGAGTGAAGAGCAAGAGACGGATTCTTGAAAAAGCCCAGTGACAGACGAGTCACTGATTCGATCTCGAAGGGCGGCCTGTACACCCGCCGGTGACCTACTCACACACACACATGCAGTTTCTCCATAATATACATCCAGCGTTCTCCAGCCTCCAGCACCTAGACTGCAGCTTAGCACAAGAAAAATGGTTTTGCCCAACTTAGACTGGTTTCTCTCGAGGTTTTTTCATTCACTTTCGGCAATTGGTGAAGTTTTGTTTCTCACCACTGTCACCACTGGCTTGCTTGGTTTGGGAGTTGTAGAGCTTCGCATTGATGGATTGGCTCTTGAGTGTTTGGACTTTTAGCAGTGAAATTTAAACCACACTAAACTGAACTAAACTGAAATTCAACTCTGAAAACTGGACTGACAGTTTTAATTTACTAGAACTTCTATGTTAAGCTGCTTTGACACATACTACATTGTAAAAGCGTTATAGAAATAAAGTTGAATTGAATTGAACTTAAGATATTTATTTTAAAACACGTTTTCATGTTAATCTGGAAAAATACAGAAGCATGTATTAAGCGTAGGGTGTTCATTTCTTAGTTAATGCCTGATAAAGCATTAAAATTAAACATTACATTTAATTACTCTAAACATGTATATACAATAAAGCAATACACTAAGTATTTATTGTATAGTATACCTGTTAAATGAATCTTTTTGCAGCTTAGGTCAATACTATATGATAATGATAATACTGTATACCAAGCTTCAGCAATTAAATCGCAACAAGAATATTTGATAGCGGCAGAAGCCTAAACTACTAATCCATCATGATTATTTTAACATTACAATCATTATTAAGATATCTTTAAAGGCTTATATATTAATCAAAACTAAAACAGAAACTGATAGAGCACATTGAAATTGCATCCTTACAAGAGCTGCAATTTCATAAAACAAAAGTGTTCTGTTTATACAAACAATAGCAGCTAATGATCCATTGTTTTCAGGTTCTTGAAAATGCTCAGAAGATGAAAATTCCCTCCCCAATTAAAGTGCAGATCAAATTAGTTTAGACTCATATCTCTAATTATAAGAACCACTGCAGAAAACTCATCAGATGTTTCTTTAGCAAGCAAAAGAGAAGAGAAATGGTAAATGAGGTCACACTTACTGCGGGTCTCCAGCGTAGCTAAGCTGAGCAGGTCGAATACCAAAATGCACAATAATGGGGAAAGTAATGACGCTGGAGTTGAACTGCTCGCGGTCCAACTGGTCGATCCTCACAGAGCTAGGTTTCTGTGTAAATGTAGGTGCACACACACAAGCACACATGTATGGAAGCAATCATATTTTGATGACATGTCAGCAATAGAACAGTGGAGATCCTCAAGGATCCTCTTTTAATTTCCCAAGGTTGTCAGTTGTTTGTACATGTCATCTATTGTCATGTGTTATTTTTAAAACTTAAAATTTGTATATTTGTATTTTATCAGTTGGACTGAGGGTTGGATTCAAAACTATGTAAAACTAAAACTCGTGTTGTATAGAAAATTCCATCAGTTTCCGGTATTTTTAAATCTCTATACTGCAATTTATCTGTATTTTTTCCTGGAAAAGTCTGTGTGTGAAAGTGGCTAATATTCAGAGGTGGAAAGTAACGAATTACATTTACTCACGTTACTGTACTTAAAGGGCACCTATGGTGAAAAATCTACTTTTCAAGCTGTTTGGACAGACATATGTGTAGGTATAGTGTATAGACCGTCATATTGAGGTGATATAAACACACACAGTCCTTTTTTTAAAATTTAACAACATAAAAACGATGGACCAATTGTAGCGGTTTTCAGACCGACCGCAACTTGACGTAGAAGTGCGGTCCCCCCGCCCACCGAATTGATTGACAGCTGCGTATTAACATGTCTCCGTAGTAACGTGTGTAATCATATCAAACAGACACAGGACCAGAACGTGAGCAAACTAAGCAACCATAAATAAAAGGTCTGTTCAGTTTGCTAGGATCATCAATCATCATCAAATGTGATCAAGAGTGAGTTTTACAAGTTTAAAATGTTTTAAAACAGTGCATGTGTGTAGTGAATTACAGCCATTTACTTCACACAGCCGCTTGTCAGAACAATTATAAAAGACGCTTCAATCCCGGTTTGTGGACGTTAAATCAGGTTTATTTTGTACATTAACATAACAGACATCCATACAGCAGTGGATATTAACCTGTATTCTGTCACATTTGCGTGCAAAAACAGCGCAAAGCTAAATGCGCGCTGTCTGTGTGTGCCTGTCAGCGCTGTGTGTGTGTGTATGTGTGTATTTGTGTGTGCGCGTGAACTTTGTAACGACATTGTGTGTGACTCATCCTGCAACTCCACAACATGCATCACTCATTGGTAAAGTTCTTACTTGTTGTTTTTCCTCACAAATGTTACGTGAGATCTTATTCCTTTGTGTTTGTCTGTTGTCTGACGCAGCCGAGAGAGCCGCTGCCAGGCACGTGGAAACGGTGGGAGTGAAGGACTAGCCTTAAAGGCGCAGTACACAAAAACAGCTAGCTTCTGCTAAATGCTACAAAAAAGAAACTTATGACAGGTATAATAAAAAAATCTGATAGGTGTTTTGAGATGAAACTTTACAGACACATTCTGGAGACACAAAAGACTTATATTAAATCTGGAAAAAGTGGTAACCTAGGTGCCCTTTAAGTAGATTTTTTTGAGAATTTGTACTTTTTAGAGTAATGTTTAAAATCTGTAATTTTACTTTTACTTAAGTATGATTTGCCTAAAGTATTGTACTTCGCTACATTTTAAATCATATGCGTTACTGAGTAAAAATTAAATATATA
>CAIGQZ010011694.1:0-10173 GCA_903798205.1 Danio tinwini
ATATATATATAAGCATTTGACAAAAATAAAAATAAAATAATGATGGGCTACCTGAATGTATTTTTGCATAGTGTTTCTTTGCAAAGTGACAGCGCCAACTACATGCATGGCATGCACGATACAACATTCTTCTTAATTTTCATGAATGCATTTGAACAAGGATCATTTTTACAATGTAGTTCTGTGTATGCAAAACCAAAACACAAAAGGACATTTTACATTTTCAGTACATTCATTTATTTATTAATTTTCCTTTGGCTTAGTCCCTTATTTATCAGAAGTCACCACAGCAGAATGAACTGCCAACTATTCCAGCACATGTTTTACACAGCGGATGCCCTTCTAGCTGCAACCCAGTACTGGGAAACACCCATACACTCACACAATCACACACACTCATACACTATGGGCAATTTAGTTTACCCAATTAACCTATACAGCATGTCTTTGGACTGTGGGGGAGACCAGAGAAACGAACACGGGGACACAATATGCAAACTACACACAGAAATGCCAACTGGCCCAGCCGGGACTCGAACCACTGAGCCACCATGTTGACCCATTTTCAGTACATTAAAATCTTAATTTTTAAAAATCGTTTACTTTTTTTTTGCTACTGCATAACATCAAGACTGTTATTCTGCATAGGCAATCATTGCTCAAACATTACAGTCATGTAAAAGCATGGAAATATCTGTAGTTTGTTTACATTTGATCTCACTGCACTTGTTCACCTTTATTTTAAAGATACTGTTATTGATGGTTTGGTGAAGGCTGAGTAGGCTTTGAGGTTAATAATGCTTTGTCTCTGGCTGTGAGTGATACGGCTCTGATCCCGCTTTCCAGTGCTTTGTTTGTCCTGGGACGGAGGGTCGGGAGGGTGGAGAGGATGTGGAAAGGGGGCAGGGAAAGAGAGTCGACTCATAAATATGCATGAAAAAAGTCTGTGTCTGTGAAACGAATGTCCCATGAGACTCGTACGAGCCAACACACACGCATGCTCTTCCCTGTGATGGCAATTCAGTAGCATAGAGACTGTGTTTGATCTTAAACACAAATCCTTGTGGAAAGAGAGGGAATAATGGGATCTAAGGAATACTGTAGGTGTTTTTATATGTGCTTCATTAAAGAGCTGCTCATATGGTATTTTTAAAGTGCTCTGATGTTGTGTTGGAGTCCCCTACAACAGATTTAAATGCATCAAAAAACAGTCAAAAAACATTGTAATTTTCACAGAATATTATTTTTATTAGAATAATTTTGTATTAATTATGATAACGTTTGTTTGAATCAGTTAGAATTGGGGCTTAAAGTCGGTGTGAACTGGACGTTGCTGAGACATTTCAGTAAGTTGACGTACTTCCAGTTGAAATGGAATATTGAGTGGGAGGCAAGGTTTTTTTTTTGTGCATCATTCACTCATAGCAAACTAACAATAAAGCCCCATTCACACGGGGCGTCAGCTTCAACGCTTCCCATTCACTTTGAATGGGTGACGTCAGGCGTTGCCAAACTGCATTGTGGATCTGTCGGCGCCGCTTCAGGGGCATTGCTCGCTGCAAAAGTTGAAACTTGCTCAACTTTTCAATCGCAGACGGAAGCGTCAGCCAATAAGATCGCTGTATGCAAATGCACCAGCTCAGACAGTGGCGTATTGCTGACTAATTTCATTGGCTGACGCTGCTATGACGATCGCATCAGCCTCAGCTTCAGACACGCCCTCTGTCAAGCGTTGACGCTGAAGCCCCATGTGAATGAGGCGTAAGAGGGCTGTGGTTAAGAACATTGTGGCTGAAGCTGTCAAACTGGCATGAAGGACTGGCACTCCAAATGCAAAAGCAAATGGTCAGAATTGAATTTTAGGGGTATGAACCTACACTGGCCTCACGGTTCGGTTACGATTATCATGCCATCGTTTCGGTTTAATTGGATATCTCGGTGCATTACGATGCATTGACGACGCTTTCCATACATAATTCGATTTTTTCTTCACAACACAATAATTTATTATTAATAAAATATATTAATATTTATATATTATCTGTAATACAAATTTTTCCTTTAATATAAGCAGTAAAATATATAAACTGTACCTTTAATTTGACCTGCTCAAAGAAAACACTCATTTTGAATGTTGCAAACAAAACTTCAATACATGCACAGAACAACATGAGCATTTATAGCAAATAAACTAATGCAAATATGATCCCGCTTGCTTTTTGAGAGCTGTCAAACGAGGTCCTACACCACTATGATTGGCCATTGTCTTCACCTGCTCAACAGAAAAGGCTACAATTGGCTTTAGAAATTAAAGTGCTGTTCACTGATGAGTGATGCAGGAAGAACAGCTGCAGTTACAGGCTATATGCGCAAAATACGTGGTTATCACAGGTAATCCATAATAGACACAGTGGAGAAAACTCGCACCTCTGGCACGCTCAGGTCTGGATCCACAAGTATAGCTTTAACAGCCAAGAGGAGAGGAAAAGTTACCTCACGAACACGCCAGCGTGTCAAATGTCCAAAGGGAGACCGACAGAGGCAGAGATGGAGTTTTACAGCATTTCTTCCTAGAAGTGAAATAGCGGCTCGTGTGCTGTGCCTTCTTCATTGTCAGTGAAAGACTTTCCAGCAAACTCACAAGCAGTTGAACTGTGCATAATTATCTAGCTTTTAAGTAGTAGAAGCGTTTTATTTACTCGCCCTCACCTCAATCGCCATAGTATTCTACTGCGACATTGTACATAGAGATAAATGACATCCGTATGTAATAACCGGTTATGATCTATTACTAAACCGATATCAAATTGACTCCATCTGCATAGCAGTGCACCGAAGAAACAATAAATTTTGACACTCCTAATTAATTTGTACTGGATTATTTGTTCACCTAAGGAATAACATTAGCTATTTTTCCATCCACCTATTTGTATGCATATTTTGGATATGCACATAAAAATAAAAAAATAAAAAAATCGGTTGATGGATACGCCAAGATGCGCATCAATTTTGAAAATGCACATCAAAAAGCAGATGCGTATAATTGAGTAGGATGAACTTTTTATTCAATAAGAAAAGATGTGCATAAACTACAATAGAAACACTTTTACTGAACAAATTCCAGTATTCACATTTTAAAAAAGTCATGTGATTTTGTTATAAGAGATCATGTGATGGTAAAAATGTTTGTGAATGGACAAACCAGCAGGCTGAGCACACTGTAAAACATCTGAAATGTTGTTTTGGTCATTCTAAAACGCCTTAACCGTTTCAGTATTAGTGTTATTAAATTGTTAATGACCTCAAGGGTTGTTAAGAGCATCTGTGCTCCCCGTCTCACGTCTTCAAACACCACAACGCGTTCATTGCAGGCTTCTGAGGCAGGAAGTTATTTATTAAATAAGGAAAAGATTCACGCAGCTTCTCCTACCGCAGTAAATTCTGTTTTTACAGTTGATATTTGGCACCAGTTGATTTTGTTCTCCTTGACTCGTTGGATGGATACGCTGCTTTACAGTATTTGCACGTCTTTTTTGCGATATTACAGTTTTGCACATACATTTAATTCGCATTTTTGGATGAAAACATAGCTAATGTGGGCTAGCAAAATAAACATTCTAAATATTGATTTCACATGGAATTTAAGGTTTGTAAACACCTCCCCCTTCCATAAGCCCGCTCTGCTCTGATTGGTCAGCTGGCCTTGTCTAGTTTTGATTGGTCTTTCTATTCTTTTCACTCTCGATGACTCACACCCAGCTCGAATCAGCATTCTGGACGACTCACACCCAGCACACTACCTGTTCGAACTGTTACCGTCTGGTCGGCGCTACAGAGCATTAAGCACAAAAACAACCAGACACAGGAAAAGTTTCTCTGCTCAGGCCATCTACCTCATGAACAGTTAAATATTCCCCTACTGTGCAATAAACGTGCAATACTTTCTCATACGCACTTGTACACAGCACCTTATAACCTGTATGTTTACAACATATCTGTACATACAACTCATCATCCAGATCTTTTTGACTAACTGCGTCTCTGTTTAATGTTTAATGTTTATTGCCTTTTCTTTCTTGTATTTAATTTTGTGTTGTCACTCGTCACTTTATGTACACTGGAAGCTTCTGTTGCCAAAACAAATTCCTTGTGTGTGTGAAGCACACTTGGCAATAAAACTGATTCTGATTATGATTCTTTTCTATGCTGAGTGTTTGGAAGGGTGTATGTGATTATGCAGTCAGATTTCACAAGGAAAGTAACACTTTTATGTATTGTCCAGCCTGATCTCACTTAACTAAAACTTAACTAAGCTTAACTATTTAACATTTTGTCATTTTAGTGGCTAATTCGTATGAGTTCAGTCGTATATAAAAATGTACAGTTTTAAAAAAGAGGCATGGCACCTAATCACACCCCAAAACCAAATCGTCATTGGGGATGAGCAAATTGTACAAATGTGATTGTACAAATTAATATGAATTAGTCACTAAATCAAAAAGTTATGAATTGCCATGAGGTTGCAATAGATTATGCATTCAAAATGCTTAATGAACTCCAAAAAAGCTTTATGATGTCGTATAAGCAACCTTTAACATTAACGAAAACCTGTCGTTAGTGGATTGTTTGTAGATTATTTAACTGTTCATAATCTTCAAAAATAATGAAACAATTCTCCAACGGTGATTCTGCCGGTCATCTTCCGCCTTCCTGATGGAAAGTTAAACAAATTCAGCATTAAGCATGAAGTTTTATTGTTCATTCATTCATTCATTTATTTTCCTTTAGCTTGACCCCTTATTTTTCTGCGGAATGAACCGCCAACTCTTACGGCATATGTTTTATGCAGCGAATTTCGACCGCAACACAATACTGGGACTTTTATTGTTACTAAAAATAAACATATAATTATAAATTATATTTGGTTCACTGTGGCAGCGCAATAGGTAGTGCTGTCGCCTCACAGCAAGAAGGTCGCTGGTTCGAGCCTAGGCTGGGTCAGTTGGCATTTCTGTGTGGAGTCTGCATGTTCTCTCCGCGTTTGCGGCGGTTTCCTCCAGGTGCTCCGTTTTCCCCCACAAGTCCAAAGACATGTGGTATAGGTGAATTGGCTAAGCTAAAATTGTCCGACCAATTGTCTGGCGACCGCAGATTAATAAAGGGATTAAGCCGGAAAGAAAATGAATGAATGAATTTTGGTCACTTTTTATATTGGTTAGCTGGTTACATGTACTTGATGTACTTAACTTAAAAGAAAAATTAACTATAAGGACATATAAGAAAAACTATTAAAGGTCCCAATGAAATTAAAATAGAAAAAGTAAATGTTTCTGTTTGTTAATTTTAAGGATATATATAAGCTAGTGTGCTCCAATACAGAGACAAAATTTGTGTTTAGAAGATATAAAACTGATATAAACATGTAAAGCTTGCAGATTGTCACTTCCGCCTAAATGGATCAATGGATTTAATCACGTCACCTCATACTTCAGTTTCTCTTCAAATCCTGACCAATCAAGTGCTTTGTAGTATCTGACATGCCCCGCCCCTTCAATACACTTCTTATTTGTTTTTCAGTTGATGCACTTGAGCTCATCCACTCTCATTGGCAGAGCTGTAATAAAATTAAATGCAGATTTTTATTAGGGGAGGAGCTACTCAATGCCCCACCCTCTTTTCATTTCTCAGTTGAGATCACGTCAAACATTAAATAAAAAAATCTAATTTAAAAGCACTTCACGAGACTTTTATGTATGGCAAATACAGCAGAAAATGTGAAATTGCTTGTGACGCTCAAAACTAACATAAGATAAATGGAAACCAAAGGCAGATCAATAACAGTAAAAGCTTTGTGTATTTCATTATGGACTGAAGTCTTTCTCCAGGGGAATGAAAAACGCTCGTTCATGCAGTACTTTTCAATACTGAATTGATAATCATATTTTGTGGTCACCTGAGGTGCTGATGCTATAAAAAAAGGGGGACATTTGAAGATACACGTTTTGCTGTGTGAATACTGAAGGAAGCAGAACATAAACAGTCAAAAACCTTTCTACAATTTTTGCTCTGATTGCAATGTGATTTTGTTTGTATGTGCCATTTTAAAATGATTTATTACTGTGACGCAGAGCTGAACTTTCAGAATTTGCAGCTGGAATATTCCGGTCTGGGTGGCACGGTGGCTCATTGGTTAGCACTGTCGTTCTCTCAGTGTTCGCGTGGGTTTCCTCTGGGTGCTCCAGTTTCCCCCACAGTCCAAAGACATGCGGTATAAGTGAATTGAATTATCTAAATTGTCTATGAGTGTGTGTGAATACAAGAGTGTATGGGTGTTTCCCAGTACTGGGTTGCGGTGGCGAAGGAAAATGAATGAATGAATGAATATTCCAGTCTTCAGTGTCAAGACATGAAATCTTTCATATTTTACACGTATCTGAGATAAGATATCTGAGGTAAGGTTACAATAACTTAACTGTCACCCTGGAGTGAGTTCAATCTAAATCCCATTTGGGTGACTATTCTCCCAGAGGCCCCATATTATGGTCTTTTATGGTATTAGGAGTCAAATCAGCACCTTTAAACACTAAAACAAATCATGACTACATCAGTTTTGTCTTTCTACGCAGTGGCCCATACACAGGAGTCTCACCACCAGACGGAGAAGCCTTTGATTCGCTGTGCTAAATGTGGAGAGTTGTGCAAAGGAGAGGTGTTACGAGTGCAGGCCAAACACTTCCACATCAAGTGCTTCACATGCAAAGGTGAGTCAATCAATGTCACTAATGCACACTTTCCTAACTACAGCTAGTGTTAAGATCAGGGTTGCTGCTAGCAATTTTGGGCCCTATGAAAAAAAAGTCAGGGCCCCCTAACACAAAGGGAAAAAATGGGGTTAGTTGACGCTGGGGTGGGCGGGGGGGCGGGGTTGAGCTGGGCATTGGATAGAGGCCTCCTGATAGTATCTCTGGGGTGTCCAAAAAATGTGTGGGCCCTTAGAATCATTCTAAATTGTCCTAACCAATGTTCATTGACAGAAATTTTGAGAGATGTTTTGTTTTGAGAGGTGTTTTATTATTTGTAGGCGCTGTTTTAAGAAATGCACTTACTGTTTTGCAAATTTCTATTCTGATCTGAGAAATGTAACAAAGTGACTGAAAAAAACTGTATTAGCACACTTAGGCTCAATCCCAATTCTCCCCCTTAGCCCTTCCCCTTACCCCAACCCTTCGTTTTGAGCATTCACAGTGAAGGGGTAGGAGTGTCCCAATTCTCTTTAGCTTGAAGGCATATGGCTAAGGGAAAGGGCTAGATAGCCCTAGAAACTGAGATTTTTCAGGACTACACTTGAAACCAAGGTGTACGAAACCATCTACAACGGCAGCATGGCTGCACATGGAAATCAGGAGATTCACAAATTAGTATATTTTGCCATTATTTAAAATTTTTACAACAAAAAAGCACATGTTTTAATATATTTACAACCACGTTCGTGTTTTACCGTCATGCTTAAAAAAAACGCTAAAATAAAAACTGCTAAATTTTGCTATCTATAATCCATAATAATAACTCCTGTACAGCAGTCCCACAACATTCTGTCACTCGATGACACTGTCAGAAAAGTCTAGTGGCTGAATGAGCTTTGTACAGTGTCTGCTATAATGTTAATGATGTTGTTGTGTGTTTACATAGATGAATATGGCCACTGTGTAAATGCACCATACTCTTGCGATCCTATTCCCACATATATTGTTATGATAACATGATATTGTTGCCTTCAATGATTTCCTGAAGATGAATACCAAAAAAGAACGCAACTGGAATAACTACAGCAATTGTCTGATCTCATATGAAATATAAGATTGTGATGACATATGATGACGTGTGCAGGTGTTGTAGTGCTGTCTCATTTCTTAGGGGTAAATTTTGAAGCCCTTCTCCTTCACACTCTGTTTCAAGGGCCAAGGGGAAGTGGTAGGGGTACAAAAATAGAATTGGGATTGGGCCTTTTTTTCCCGTTTGCTATAGAACAAACCACTCAAGTTCTGACTTACTTGCCTAATTTATCTAACCTGCTTAGTTAACCTAATAGACTTAGTTAAAATAAAAATAACTATAAAAAAAATTTGCAGTTCTCTCTGTTAAACAGCACTTCAGACATATTTGAAACAAACAACTCAAATGGCACAGGAGGGCTAATTATTTTGCCTTTAACTGTATATATAATATGTAATATGTTATAAAAAAATAAAAGCTCAGTTTAAATGAATGATTTAATAACTCAATAATTAAGATTTAACTTATTTTGTTACTAGATGTATATAAATTATTTATCCATATTTATATATTTGATATTATTATTAATATTATTATTTATTTTTAATGCATGTATTATTTTTGTTGTTGTTGTTATTATAATTTATTTTTAATTAATTAAATTATTATTAATTGTATTATTATTATTATTTATTTATTTGAATGTATTTATTATTATTATTTATTTATTTATTTTTATTGTATTTATTATTATTATTATTGTTTATTTATTGTATGTATTATTATTTTAATGTATTTATTTTTAATTAATTTATAATAATAATTATGTATTTTAATGTATTTATTATTATTAATGTATTTATTTTTTATTGATTATTAGTATTATTTTATTATTATTATTATTATTATTATTATTATTCATTTATGTACTTATAATGAAATATGGGGGCATCACAGTGGCACAGTGGGTAGCACAATTGTCTCACAGCAAGAAGGTCGCTGGTTCCAGCCTCGGCTTGGTCAGTTGTCATTTCTGTGTGGAGTTGCATCTTCTTCCCATGATGCCGTTGGTTTCCTCCGGGTGCTCCGGTTTCCCCCACAAGTCCAAAGACATGTGGTACAGGTGAATTGGGTAAGCTAAATTGTCTGTAGTGTATGTGTGTTTCCCAGTGATGGGTTGCAGCTGGAAGGGCATCCCTTGTTTAAAACATATGTTGGATAAGTTGGCGGTTCATTCTGCTATGGCGAGCCCCCTTAAAAAATGGACTAAGCCAAAAAAAAAGAATGAATGAAATATGGAATGAAAAATGAACAAATTATTTTTGGAAGCAATGCATGCAGGACATGTTCTTGACAGTTTTAAAAGTAAAACTCTCTCTGTCTGTAATGCTAGGGCTCTGGTCTGCTGAGTGTTTCTCATAAATGTTTAGAAAGCCATGTGTGAGTCTGCTGTGACTCATCTCTCCTGGCACAATTCAGCATCACTGTGGAACAGCGGAGGGTGTTAGAGATGATCTAGCTTGACCTATTTAGCATATGTTCATCAGAATCTGTAAGCAAATAAACACCGCCCACTTGTGTTTGTTGTCTGTATGGCTTCAAATCTATAGTATTAAAGACAGATGAGGTTATCAGCAGCAGCAGGTCACTACTAAAATGACAGTGGTCAGTATTAATATTTAAGTACTTTCAGCAGTGTCACGCTATAACTCATTTAAACCTTTTATTACTGTATTATTTCATATTTATTTTTAAGGGGGCTGTTGAATGCTTGATTTTGATTGGCTGATGAACATTCTAAGGTGTACAGTTATTTTCAGACACACTATCCCGCATGATTTTATTTATTTCACAGCATGTAACAGTCAATAAGACTTTAAACTGAGTTTTTAACATGAGCTAAGTTTGAGCAATCTTGTACTGCATTTTTTAATCATAGTTCAACTTTTACAAATGCATTATTAAAATCCAAAATCATGCTTTTCAACATTAGTTAAAGCATTTTGAGTTAACATGAACTAACATTGAACCACTTTATTTTTTAATAACTAACATTAACAAAGGAGATAATAATAAACATATTTTTCATTGTTTGTTCATGTTAGTAAATATATAATAACTAAATAACTAATACACCATTATTTTAATGTGTTAGAGAACATATTTTTAAAAAAAAGTCTATTTATTGCTGTAATGACAATACGCTTATTTCAGTCTGTATATATGTGTGTGCAAGAAACATCATCTAGATCAGGGGTTCTCAACCTTTTGCAAGCTGGGCCCCCCCAAAGCTGGTTCATTGCAGTTGGTGCCTCAGGGGCTGCGTGTGTGCATTTTACAAAAACTAAAGGAAAGCTTTAGCTGTAGCCTATATTCTTACTAGTTTATTCATTTTATATA
>CAIGQZ010011730.1:0-11931 GCA_903798205.1 Danio tinwini
CACACACTACAATTTTCTGTGATCTGAACTTTTTGTGGGGAGCTAATGCAAATTCATATTTTTATGCACATTCAGATGTGTTCACATTATGCTGAGTTATAGTATGAGCAGTTTGATATCAATGACTATAATAATGAAAACAATGATGTCACTGATCTTTTCTTAAAGGTGTATTCACACAAAAATGACAATTCATGAATCATGGAAAACAAAAGTAGCATTATATCCTGACTTGCTCTTGCAAGCAAAAAAGTGCACCCAACATGCATCATTATGTCAGTGACAATCAGTAATGGAATCAAAGATGTCTGATGTCACTGATCTTGTCCTAAAGGTACAGTTCACCCCAAAATAAAAACTCTGTCATCATGGAACACAAATGCAGCAGAACATCCTGCCTGCTTCTAGCTACAAAAAAAAAAACCCATCATCACACAAACGTTGTAATGTCTTACAAAAGCTTTTTGTGGTGACTGATGGAAACTTAAGTTTTACATGTGCATCCAAATACAGCTGTGGAAAAATATTAAGAGACCACATCAATAGTAGTGACCACTTTACACATAGTTCAGTATAGGGCAACATAAAATAGTCCATATTTTCAGACCTTAAATATGTGAAAAAAAATTAATAATAATGCTCTATATTTGCTTTGTTGGTGTGATGATTAATGTCTAACATGTACAATTCATTACTTTTATGAAGTCTTTCTATATATTTTTTTGGTGGAATGGACTTTTAACAAAGGGCCACAAAATCTCGTAGGTTTCATTTGAGTATTACACCATTTCTGGTTTAATCTGTAAACTACTGATAATATTTCTTTTAAATTTGAAATAAAACCTTTGTAAGTTGGTGCCATGTGTAAGACATGTTTATATTCATTTATATACAACACAATACCAATGTTTTGAGCAACAACATTTTAATATTGTTAATAAGAAATCAATATTTGAGGGAATAATTCAGATTTTTTTTAACACCACTTACTTTAACCAAACATCACTATCTTTGTTAAAAATGTGTGAGAAAAAGTTATTAGACCTTCATAGAAAAGAAAAATACGTAAATAAGTGTATTTTTTAAATTATTATTATTATTTTTAAAATTTTATTCAAATCCATACCTACATTCAAAACAGATTTTTGCTTATCATTCAAACTACCCTAAAAAGCAATTACTTTAAAAAGTGAGTAAACCCATTGCCTTAAGAAGTAGATTTTACTCAAAATATTAAGTATTTATGCTGTAACTTAGAACTTTTAAGTACACTGAACTTAATTTTCATAGTAATGCACAGTTTGTTTAATTAATCATTTGAAGGCAATGAGTTTACCCGCTTTAACTAACAGCTTTTTTACAGTGTACGTATTTAAAATGAATGTAATAGTTTTAAGTTCAATCTACCTAAATGAGTTACATTAACTTAATTGATTTGTGTTGGGACAACGTGAACAAATTGTGTGGAACCCTGATATTTTTTTACAGTGTAATAAAACCTGAGTAAGTAAGAATTTTCAGGTGGTCTCTTGATTTTTCCATAGCTGTATATAAACACAGCTGAAATGTAAATGCTTATACACTCAAAAAGTGATGTTTTCTGCTTGTTCAAACTACAAAATTAAAATGAGCTAAAACAACACAATTGTTGAATATTTTTTGAACAACTTAATTGTTTTACATTCAATCAACTTAAATTTGTAAAAAATAAGCAAACTTAATTCCTTTATGTTATGCCAACACAAATTAATAGTGTGGAACCCATCATTTTTTACAATGTATATTTTTTACTGAGATATGTTTGGTGAAGGATCCTTTTTAATTATAATCCATCAAGGTGTATAACATTATGTCACTTTACATACGTAATGTATTTTATACTGTAAAACACTTATTATATGTCCTACCCGTTATCCTAACCCCAACCCTCATAGGAAACCTGTGACAAAATTTGATTGTTAAAAGACCTTTTAGCATATGATTTTAACGAATGTACTTGTAAACCACCTTAACAGTGTACAACTAGTCCACTAATACATCATGGTGTAAAAAATTATTTCACTTTACATATGTAATGTATTTTATAGTGTAAACCACTTTTATGGTCTACCTGTAATCCTAACTCCAACCCTCATAGAAAACCTGTGACAAAATTTGAATGTCAAAAGACGCCGTTACGTATGATTTTAAGCTTTTGAATTCCGAAAACACAAAAGAATCTACTTGTAAACCACCTTAACAGAGTACAAGTAATCCACTAAACAC
The DNA here is from genome assembly GCA_903798205.1 of Danio tinwini. Taxonomy (NCBI): domain Eukaryota; kingdom Metazoa; phylum Chordata; class Actinopteri; order Cypriniformes; family Danionidae; genus Danio; species Danio tinwini. The sequence continues at coordinate 2,266 of CAIGQZ010011730.1, forward strand.
CAATTGTTACTTTACATACATAATGTATTTTATACTATAAAACACTTATTATACGGCCTACCCGTAACTCTAACCCCAACCTTCATAGAAAACCTGTGACAATTTTAATTTCAAAAGAGCCTCGTTACATATGATTTTAAGCATTTGAATTACGGGGTCACAACAAATGTACTCGTAAACCACCTTAACAGAGTACAGCTAATCCACTAATACATCATGGCATATAAAATTATGTCACTTTACATACATAATCCATCTTGTACTGTAAAACACTTATTATATGGCCTACCCGTAACCCTAACCCTCATAAGAAATCTGTGACAAAATTTGAATGTCAAAAGACCCTGTTAATTTTAAGCATTTGAATTACGGGAACACAAGAAATGTACTTGTAAACCACCTTAACAGAGCACAACTGGTCCACTAATACATCATGGCCTAAAAAAATTATGTCACTTTATATACGCAATGTCAAAAGACCCCGTTATGTATAATTTTAAGCATTTAAATTACAGAAACACAGGGAATGTACTTCTAATAATACATCATAGCGTATAAAATCATGACACTTTACATGTTTAATGTATTTATACTATAAAACACTTATTATATGGTCTACCCATAATCCTTACCCCAACCCTCATAGGAAACCTGTGACAAAATTTGAATGTCAAAAGGCCCTGTTGATTTTAAGCATTTGAATTATGGAGACACAAGGAATGTATTTGTAAACCACCTTAACAGAGTACAACTAGTCCACTAATACCTCATGACGTATAAAATTATGTCACTTTAAATACGTAATGTATTTTATACTGTAAAACACTTTTTTATATGGTTTACCCATAACCCTAACCCTCATAGGAAACCTGTGACAACATTTGAATGTCAAAAGACCATGTTACACATGATTTTTAACTTAAATTATAGGAACACAAAGAATGTACTTGTCAACCACCTTAACAGAGTACAACTAATCTACTAATTCATCATGGCATATAAAATCATGTCACGTTACATAAGTAATGTATTTTATAATGTAAAACCCCTATTATATGGCCTACCCATAACCCTAACCCCAATAAAATTGTCACTTTCATCACAATGTATAATGAGGTAGCGTGAAATATCAAGCTCTGAACACCAGACACATGCGTAAATTTTTACTTTCGTTTGAGCAAACCTCTCCTGTTCTGCAAGCTCTAGAAGTAGCATGCACTTTTTTTTTTTTGGTTGTCATTTTCTTTAGTTTTTGATGAAAATGTCAGTTTAGCTGTGTGTCCTGTAGCAGCTGCCATCCTCTCATTCACACTCACTGACACAAAGGTCTGCAACTTCCTGTGACGGGGGCTCTACTTCCTCAACTTTCTCTCTCTCTTACTCTCTCGTCTGCTGTCGTTTCGAGCCCAACGGAAAAACAAGACTCTTTGTAGTAGACATAGGAAAGTTGAGTGCGTGTGAGGCGCGTGTTCAACAATAGCTACACAGAGAGAGAACGAGAGAGGAAAGACAGAAGAGTGAGAGAAAGAGAGGTCAAGGGGAGGTATTTTTAGACTAGGCATGCAGGGAGACTGTGCTGTAAATAACACTGAAGGATGGAGAAACAGACGCCATCTGCCTTCTCCTGACTGCAGCACTGAGCATCTGTATGATGTCTTCCCATGATGCTCTGCTGCTGTTGATTGCTGGATTGATCATGATGGTTTTGGGGGATTATGGTGTATTGTGGTACATTAAAAAGGATATGACAGACTCTTTCTGATTTATTGTCATATAAAAACAAAACTATTTAAAAAAAAATATTATTTTAATATTATCATATATATATAAATATATATTATTAACAAAACTTAATATATAATAACACAATCTTATTAAAATATAAATAATTAAATGTACTATAAACTTAAACCTGTGTTGTTATTAGGATGAAAAAAAATAATAATATTGTAAAATGATATATTTTATCACCTATATCAGAGATGCCAAACTAGGGCCTGTGGGCCAGAGTTGGCCCATGGTAACCTTTGATTTGGCCCACCATCCCATATGAGAAGAGCGAAAGAATGATGGGCATGGTTTAGATACTGTCATTTCAAATCTAATGTAACTTTTTGTTTGTTTGTTTGTTTGTTTTATTGTTAAAATTAAGTGTTACAATTAACGAGTGTAAATAATCAGATTTAGTGTACACATTTAGTGCACAAAACATACTGTCACCTGACAGATAGTAAACAAACAAAGGCAAAGACAGATTCTGCTTAAGGTATTCAGGTATACACTAGGTATTCAGAATTGAACTCCACTGTGTTATAAATGCGATTGTTTATGCTTTTATTGCAATAAGTTATCATTTTAAATGTCATACTGTGAATTAGTGAATACAATTTAAAGTAATGTTTTATAATAAATTAGGAATTTACCCATGGCAACTTTAATGTAATATAGTTTGGTATATTTAACTTCAGCCCACAGCTCTCAATAGCCGCATTTCCACTGTCGGGCCAGTGCGAGCCAGGGCTTTTAAAGGGCCGGGATGGGCCAATCACCCAGGAGGTTGAGCAGTGAGGCCGAAATCAAGTCGCGTTTCCATTGTCAGGCTTTTAGCTCGCAGCGCATCACGCAAACCCCGCCCCCAGATGACCCCGAATAAAACGTCACACAACCCGCCCAGTTCACAGGAAAATTCTGGGAATCAGGCAGGCAGATAAAGCCCACCATCGCATCATCATATGAATGATGAAAACAAATGAAAACAATGAAACAAATGAAAACAACCAAAACAAACAAATGACACGTTACTGTACGACATAACATTATATATCTATACGCACAGGTCCATGTATTTTCATTCATTATATTTGTTTAGGCTACTTGCCCACCGACTGTTGGCATTGTACATCGACTGGTCTCGCCACTAACGGAGGAAGCCAGCGCACCATCCATAATATAAAGCCACATACATTTTCTGGTAATAACTCGGTATTAAATTCATTTTATAACATTCTTGTTTCGATAGACATCGTCCAACATTCAGCCCAAATGCTCCGGAGAGACCTAAAACATACATTTTTCCCTAGGCTATATGGCACTTAATAGGTAATTCCCCTTTATTTAAGAGAATAAATTAAGGATGTTGCATATTATTCGGTTATGTTAAAAAAAAGGAAAGTGTTAAATATTACAGGACATAAGAGCAAGTAATAAAATATAGCCTATAGCTTATATTTCGTTGTGCTCTGCAGTTATCCACTAATAAAGCTCTACATTTAAAATTTCAGTTTTAAATTTTACCACGTCATATAAAACAAACACTTGTTTGAGAAATTTTTTTACTTGCAGTTTTTCCCAATCCGTTTGTAAAGCAGCACTGTGCAGGACTGGATGACGGAAAGAAGGCAGGTTCTGATTTTACCCCAAAACTGCTCTGTTTGCACAATTTGACATCATATAATTGTATCCAAATACTTTATAAATAATATTTCAAACCTTCTCTGGTGTTTATTGTTTTTGGAAAATATCTAAAATCTTTTTTTTTCAAATAGGCCTTTGTAAGCTGAAAGTTTAAAATGGCTTGAAACGGTAAATTTATTTGTATTGTAAATCTAAATTGTAGCTTTTGTTTGTTTTATATTGGTTTATTTATTAAATGTGTTTTTCTTATATCTAATATTTGTAATTCTTTAAATCATTTCATAGCTTAGGCTATTTTATCTAGATATGACACTTGTTTTGAGCCTACAAAAGTGAACACGTAATTTGTAAACCTTTTTTCGTCTTTCTGTTGTATTCATATTTTGTATTATTTCCAAATAAAGAACGAAAAAAAGAAACCCAGCTGCTTGCGGCATCAACAGAGCTGTAAAAGAGCGCTCTTTTGCCCGGTCTCACACACACTTACAGGCATCGAAACGTGTATTATGCACAAACACACCATTTAAACTTGACAAAAACTCTCCACAGCCTTTACTGGCTGCTGTGTCTTTAATATAGTTTAAAAATTATTTTGCATTATTGAAACATTAAGGAGGACGCAGCAAATAAATATCACTTATAAATTAAAACTTTATTATTTTATGCAAAAGCCTTACATTTAAAAGGGAAACATAAAAGTGATCATAAGCAAAAAGACCCCTAGCCTATAAGGTGTTTTTAAGGTGGAATAGCCTATCTTAAACTGACCAGCTATATGTTTTTCATTCATTCAATTTCTTTTTGGCTTAGTCCCTTTATTGATTTGGGGTCACCACAGCGGAATGAACTACTAACTTATCTAGCATATGTTTTACGCAGCGGATGCCCTTCCAGCCACAACCCATCACTGGGAAACATTCACACTCATTCACACACACACACACTACAGTCAATTTTAACATACCCAATTTACCTGTACCACGGACTGTCTTTGGACAGTGGGGGAAACCGGAGCACCCGGAGGAAACCCTCGTGAACACAGGGAGAACATGCAACTGACCCAGCCGAGGCTTGAACCAGTGACCTTCTTGCTGTGAGGCGAACGTGCTACCCACTGCATTGCCCTATATGTTTTTCTTTACCTTATTTATTTATTTATTTATTTGCTTGGCGCATGTATTCGTGTGCGATTGGAAAACTAGTGTAATGGCGACACACCATCTTTACCAGACTCGGGCAAAGTCCACCTCTCCTTTCACTAGCTGGCCCAATTTGGCCCAAGGTATTCGGCGAGCCGAAAAAGGCAGGCTACTGACCCGCTTTGGCCCAATCAGGCCCTGGAGGTGACAGTGGAAACGCGACTAGCCATGGCTCGCTTGCTTTAGGAGCGATAGTGGAAACACGTCTAATGATATTTTGTTTTTTGGTCTTTTATACGAAAAATTTTGGGCACCCCTTATCTATGCAAAAAAAGAAAAAGAAACATATATACATATATAGTTGAAGTCAGAATTATTAGCCCCCCTGAATTATTAGACCCCCTGTTTATTTCCCCCCCAATTTCTGTTTAACGGAGAGAAGATTTTTTTCAACACATTTCTACACATAATAGTTTTTATAACTCATTTCTAATAACTGATTTATTTTATCTTTGCCATGATGACAGTAAATAATATTTTACTAGATATTTTAAGACACTTCTATACAGCTTAAAGTGACATTTAAAGGCTTAACTAGGTTAATTAGGTTAACTAGGCAGGTTAGGGTAATTAGGCAAGTTATTGTATAATGATGGTTTGTTTCTGTAGACTATTGAAAAAAATAGCTTAAAGGGGCTAATAATTTTGACCTTAAAATGGTTGTATTCTTGTCAAACTAAAACAATTAAGACTTTCTCCAGAAAAAAAAAAAACATTATCAGACATACTGTGAAAATGTCCTTGCTTTGTTAAACATCATTTTGGAAATATTTAAAAATGAAAAAATAAAATAAATTAAATTAAATTTAATTAAATTAAATTTAATTTAATTTAAATTTTAACTTCAACTCTCTCTTTCTATATATATATATATATAATCATTACAATATACTATATAGAACAACTTAAAATAAATAAATAAAAACACAGGTATCTAAAATTAAAATCAAAGTTGAAAATATAAAATAATCTAATTATAATATTTTTAAATAATACATTTACATACAATATATGAATATAAATATAACTACAATTACTTTTAATTTAAATGAAATAAAAATAAATAAATATTGCTATTTAGATACCTTTTCAGGAATGTACCACAATTTTAAATATTATTATTTTTATTCTCAATTCTTTATCTATGACCCAATCTACATTGTAAATATTGCAGCAAAAAAAGCTGAATCAAACTGAATTTTGAATAATTATGTGAAGAATCACATAAATCTTCAAATATAAAAATCTTCATAAATAAATCATATGATGTTGGGACAAAATATTACAAATGTGTTTGTACATTTTTCAACTATGTTTGATTTATATTAGTCTTTATATTGGACCATGATTACTAATAAACATAAAGAGATGCTGCCCTCTTTTGGCCATTACATGCAATGCAGCAGGGCTCAGGAGAAGGAAGATGCTGTCATGCAGTAAAGAGCGCAGTTAAGAGGCCCATGGACTGATCTGAGGCCAGTTATCCCTGCTGAATATCATTATCAGCTCTAACTTTCAGGACTGACCCCAGATCAGCGGAGAGCAGTGTGAGATGAAGAGCGGTGCTACTCTACCTGACGCTGAGCTCTCTCTGTTCACCGGCAGCCGAGAAGAGGGAGAACACAATCATCCAGAGCAAAGCCAAACAACACACGTCAAAAAAACAGGCCCACACTAAACCGCAGCAAACGTAGTTCCTGGAGGGCCGCAGCCCTGCACATTTTAGTCCCTGCTTCAACAAACATATCTGTCGGTTTCCAACAAGCCTCAAGGACTCAATTAGTTAGATCATGTGTGTTTAATTAGGGTTAAAACTAAACTGTTGCAGAGCTGGCCCTCCAGGAAATGAGTTTGACACCTGTGCTTTAATGAGACAATTTCATGTGGAACTTTTTTCAAAAGATATCAAATAAATATTTGGATAGCCCGGAATACATCTGTAAAGTATCAGCTCAAGATACTACACAAATTGTTTAGTTTAGCTTGTCAAATTTGCCCGTTTGAGGGCAGGCAAAAATACACAATTTGTGTGTGTGTGTGTGTTTCTTTAAAGCGCCTCTATTATGGATTTATTTTTTTAAAGACCGTTAATGCAGTGTGTAACACAGCTCTAAGTGAATAAAAACATCCAGCTGAGGTTTAAATCTGTTTAAGTCTCTAAGTGCACCCTGTATAAATCTATTGACTCTCTCTCTCTCTCTCTCTCTCTCTCTCTCTCTCTCTCTCTCTCTCTCAAAAAAAGAGTTGACTCAGAGTCATTTTAATGAATCAATCTCTAAATTGATCTTTTACTGTTTTGTTGTGAGTAATCCAAGTAAAATATTGTCCACCCAATTGTTGTGAGCATATACCCGAGCAAACATGAACCCCGCTCCTTTAATTACTGTGGTGTATGATCATATTGCATCATGTTGTACATAACAAGGATGTAAGAAATAAATGGTCAACATTTATTTTCACAACAATACCACATTATATCCAACCATGTGCTGTGAAGCCTATACAGTCTATTCTGATAGAAGCAAACAAAAAATAGAGTATCTTATGTCAGAAATGACTAGTAGATTAATTTATTACATGTTCAAACCAGTCAGACAATGATGGAGAAACTAAAGAGGTTATATCTTCCAGACTGAACAGAACATTTCTGAATAGTCAGTGAATACATTTATGTAGCTGTTGTGGAGTAAAGTTGATTAAAATCATCGACTAGTAGATTTGTCTTTAATGTAATCTTTACAAAAAATGTAAAAAGGACTGTCAACTAAACAGGTGGCGTTTAGCAGCTGCAGATTCATTGTGGGCCTGAAGAAAATTCAACACTACAGTCAGTGAAACAAACCACGTGTATCAATTATTAGCCATGTATCAAAGCATTCCCAAATCCAAAATGCACAAGTGTTAATAAAACTACTTTTTCTTAGGTGCGCAGATGGATTACTACTCTAACAACATTATATTTAGACATCCGTTATGTCATTATACATTTTTATAAATACGGGTCAGAATTAGTATGCATGTATGCATCTATGTACATGACAATGTAAGCTGAATTAAAATGTATTATTGAAAACATTAAAGTAGCCCCTTTAGTTGGATTTAATATGCTTTCATTTGATATAATTTCTATGTATATATAAACACTTTTGTCAATTTTATATGATGTGGACATCAATATGGAACTCATCTTTTACTCCTATTTATCCACAAGGGGGCAATCATAAACCCCTGAAATTTACAGTAAGCAGTAAACTAGACTGATTAAATGATGAATCAGATTGAGACAGGGCTATCTTTAATTACTGGTCTCTTTTAAATATTCAGATATTATCAGTTTGTGTGTTGTTCTTACCTCCTCCAGCTGACTGTGTACATGCTGCACTATCAGGTCAATGGCCACCATGTTTCCGCCCCCTACAGGAAATCAAGATCAGTTGTTTAAATCTAAACATTTCTAAAATCACACTTAACACTAAAGCTATTTCTTAAATGAATGCTCCCTCTGAACTACAATGTGCTTCAGCCCATGACGCAGTACAAAAAGTTAGCCAAGCAAGGACATTTCAGTTCTCTGACTGCACAACCCTACTTTAAATTTATTCATCATAATTCTCTACAATTCTGCAACATTCCTATCTGGGAACATTAGTCTTTGGGTTCCCAGAAGACATATGTTTTTTTTTCAGCCAGAAAGGTTTTCATTACAAAAACAATGATTTCTCTGGTTCTCAGATTATTATACTGATGCCATAACATTCCCATAAAGTTTCAGACCACTACTTGACATTCTATTAACAAACGATCCTATTTACCCAGATCACTTTACCCTGCTATACATCAGTATCATCAAATACTACCTGAATGAGAAGGTGGATAAATAAATAACTAAATAACTAGAACTTTACAAGCCATATCCTATTTTTACTTACTGTTTAAATTGTAAAATAACCCTATATCCACAGTATAGAAGATTAAATAAGACTTTTTACCATTAATGTGTAATATTATATTCACATATTTTATATTTCTATATTTTAAATGCATTAAACAAAATTATTATTTAAATGCAAGTACATAGTATTTAGGTCCACGTAATATAAAGTGGGACCCTTATTTCTGATTGATCAATCATGACATTCCAAAGTATGTTATGAAAGGAATAAAGTACATCTAGCCCGACGTAAAGTAAACGTAAAAATTATAATAGTTAATTGACTCTTTAATTAAAGGCAAAGCTGACAGAAACGTAAGGAGCTGAATGGGCATACACTAACTTATGTATTGTTCAGTCACAAAATAGCACCAAATATTAAAAAACAGCAGCCTGACAGATAAGTGTATAAATATATGAACATATTTACTGACGGTCAATATGATTCATAGTACTTGGATGAGCCTGTATTAGTTCCCGGGAACCCAAATCTCACAGGACCTGTCCTGGACGACTAACTCCTCCAACCTGGTCAAGAAGGCTAACCAGCGCCTCTTTTTCTTAAGGCAACTTAAGAAGAACCAGCTGTCATCAGCTGCTTTGGTGAACTTCCATCGCTGTGCAATAGAGACCATCCTGACCAACTGCGTCACAGTCTGGTATGGAAGCTGCTCTGTTGCTGAGCTTAAGGCACTGCAGCGTGTGGTGAAAACTGTTGAACGTGTCATAGCGACTCCAGCCATTAAGGACATCCAGAGGAAGCACTGTCTGCGCCAAGCACACAGTATTCTTAAGGACTCCTCTCACCCTGCTCAGAGACTTGTTTTCTATCCTGCATTCTGGCAGGCGCTTCAGGCTCCCACGGACAAAAAAACAGCAGACTGAGGAACAGCTTTTTCCCCAAAACAGTCTCCTATTTGAACTCTGCCCCCCACACTCTTTTGCCCCCCTCATACACCGCCACACTCTCCTCATAATTATACTCCACATAATCACTGCACTATTTAATATTTGCACATTTAAAAATTGCACATATTCATCGCACTACATTGCACTGATCCATTCAATTCATGTTGAATTGTACATACCCACTGTACATATACATTTGTAATTATGTTCATA
>CAIGQZ010011757.1:0-11030 GCA_903798205.1 Danio tinwini
ATATTTTTGTAATGCCATGAAATCTGTACAATAGGTTTGATATGCTTTTTGTATTGCCGACCGGCGTTTTATTACTTTTGCTACTTTAAGGTTGATGATCATCATGGTGATCAAAAATCTTCTCTCACGGTCAAATGGACTTGCATTTGTTTCAGAATCAAAGCAAAAGTGATGAAGTGAAGGAGAAACGTGCAGGCAGAAAAAAGTTCCCTTGTCCAAAGTGTGACCGAGTATTCTATAAAAAGTCATCCGCATTGCGTTTCCACTTACGAGGCCATGAGTATGAAACAACTTCATCTTAAGAAAATCTTGCGATGGCAGTCCAGACTGAGGTATCTCTTCACGCAAAAGCAAAATAAACTTTTAAATTCATGTTTCTTAATAAAGTTCAACATTTGTGTTTCTCGAAGCCCCTCAAAGAAGAACCAATTGAGGCGTTCCAAACAATGATATTAATCAGATTACATTTCTAGGGATTACATAATTACAGATTAGTCACACAATTGAATTGTGCGACTGTGTCAGTGAAATATTCAAAGCAGGTTGATTCGTCTTAATTATATTTATTTAGATTTCTGATTTCAATGTCTTCAAAAAGTAATGTTGTCATGAAATAGTTATTGGCTATGATTCTAATCCAACCCAGGACTCTCTCTCCACCATCAGACTCAACAGCACTCATAGCATTTAGTGTCTCTAATACCAATTTGGCAGCTATAATTGCCTTTTGTCTATCTTAATGGGTGAAGGCACTGGCAATCAAATGCTACAACATAAGTGGCACAAAAATGACAAAAATAAAAGCATTATTCAGGTAATTTTGACCTGCAGACTTGTAGGTAGAAATGACTGATTTTGAACCTTATTTAATCTACACAATGTTTAACAACAGGGGCTGGTAAATAACATAATATTAGTACAAACCAATGACTGGAAGACAGTAATGGGTACTTTTTTGGTGGTTTTACTTTCTAAAATGATAAAAATCTATTGCATGTCATTGATTACCTAAATTAAGTAATATATATATTGCAGTTTTCATACTGTGTGTGTGTATGTATGTAAATTTTTCATTTGTAATGCCATGGCATCTTGGGAAAATATACAGTAGGTTTAATGTACTTATCATAATCTTGTAGTATCAGTTTACTACATTTGCCACCTTCAGGTTGAGTGTTGGGGACAATATAAACATGCTAACCCTAAACATACACATTATTATGTCTTTCCGTGCTTCTCTCATTGTCAATTCTTCCTGCGTTTTTTTCAGAAGCAAAGCAAAAGTGATGCAGTGAAGAAGAACAAATGTGCTGGCAGAAAAAAGTTCCCTTGTCCAAAGTGTGACAAAGTATTCTTTAAGTCATCTGCATTGCGTTTCCACATAAAGGACCATGAAAATGACAGACCCTCATCCCAAGAAAATCCTCACATGGCAGTCCAGACTGAGGTACCCATTCACACAAAGCACAATTTAGCCTGGATCTTTTCAATTCATGTTTCTTATTAAAGTCGAACATTTTGTATTTCTTTTAGCCTCGCAAAGAAGAACTAATAGAGCCTAAAAGAACAGCAATGCAGAATTCGAAAGGGCTACGGAAAACCTTTACCTGCCCTGTTTGCAATAAAGTATTTGCTCGTGAAGGATGGTTGAAGCCACACATTCAAAGTCAGCACGGGGCAGTAAACATCGAGATGCGTCAACATAAAGTGCTTGCCAAAGGAAAGAAGCGAAAATCAATGCGGATTTTAAAGGTTAGTTTTGAGATTTATTCTTGAATATGTTGATGTTACAATGTACTTGCCGAGACAATGACTATTTCAACCTTTTATATCTGTATAATAACCCACATTCCTTTTGTATTGATCGGTAAGCAATTGCGTCAGGTAGCAATTGAAGAATCAAAAAAGATCACAAGTGAGACACAGGAAGACACTGAGAAGGCGAAACGAGAAACGGAAGAATCACAAAAGGCCTTAACCAAGGCACAGGCAATCACTAAAGAGTCAAAAGGTGAAACAGAAGCATCAAAGGTCAACGTTAAACCATGTCAGTCAAGAAAAGACTCCAGCCCAGTTGTGATAGTGTCCAAAATCAATGCAGATCTTATTGCAAAGATAACAGATAAGTCAAAGGGACCTCATAAAGACACACCAGGCTCTGATGGAAGAACGTCAAATATTCAAAATGAGATGAGCTTTTCATGCCCAGATTGTGGCGAGTCGTTTTTTCAGAAGAGGAAGTTTAAGCGTCACAGAATGAAACACATGGCAGCTAATTTGCAGGTTTTAAGGAAAAGGAAAAGAGAAGCAAGAAGATTGGAAGAAGAGCAAGAAGAAAAGAGACTGAGGGAGGAAGAAGACAAAGTGAGGCTTAACAAGACAATGACAAGCAATCACGACCCAAATACTACGGTATGTGCTTACCCTAACCCGAAGAATGATCTGAATAAGTTCTTCACATTTCATAGTTTTATATATAGGATTTGTCTAATTCTAAGGATAAAGAGTAAAGGATTCAAAGAATAAAGAACTGCCTGAGGATGTTGCCTTCATGACGGAATGACTGATTCTAGGACAAACAAGTCAGAGACCAATAGAAAACTAAAAAATAAATGGCAGTAAACTTGTACATTGAAATATAGTAATAGTGAGCGTATCAGAATAGGCGCTTTTTGTTTTGCTTTAAGTGGATAGCAATTTATTGTGTTTGTATACTGACTGCAAGGCTAGTAATGTTCTTCTAAAGTTTCAACCATTGGTTTAAGAAGGGCAATGCAAGTTATTGGATTAAAATATTCATTTAATATCTTATACATATTTCAACTTCATATGTAAAAACATTTTTGGTAAGGCACTCATTTCATAGGCTAGGTCATGCACAAATATGTATTAAAATTATCTTTTTCATACCCCCTTAACAGACACCTCAAGAATCCCCAAACAAAGATTCATTACCAAAAAGCAGAAGCAAAGGTCAAGAGCAGCTTCCCTGCCCATTTTGTGGCAAAATATTTGCCTATGAAATGAGGCTGTTGATGCATATGCAGATTCACTCTGGTGAAAAACCATACCTGTATCGGCAGCGCAAGAAACGTTTTTATGGTGATGTGAAAAAGGGCAAACACCAGAAAAGCTATAATAAGGAGGTAGGACAGACTGATCATTATTTCCTTGATAAGTTCATCAGGGTGGTTCTTCTATATATTATAGAATGGTTGACTGTCGGTTTCCCCCAATACAGCCTCTGGGGAAGAACTGTGACGAGTCTGGACAGTCCGTCGGTGAAAAAAAGGGAAAGAAGGACCCTTCTACAAATTTGAGTAGCCATGAAGCTTGTGGAGACACTGCACTGGAAGTCAATCCTGGCAGCCTTCTACCTCAGTCACCTATTGAGCAGCCTACCATCTGCAACAACAATAATGAACAAAACAAATCTGAACTTGCCAAGGATCTCATGGGCCACTTCACTTTGCAACCCAGGATTGTTCTGCGACCAATTAAAACAGGTTCCAAATATTCCACCTCGAATTCTGGTGATGTAAAATCAGGGCACTCTGAAAAACATGACATTGAGCATGAAGAAACCTCATGCTCAGTATTGGTAGATGATGCAATAGAAATTGGTAGTAATGGAGATAGTGATGTAATGGAGGTGGAAGATACAGAGGGCTCCAATCTTTGCACGATACCAGTGGAAAGCACAAGTGATGGCAATCAAAACAATCCTGAAGTATGTTGCAGTGTTAGTCCTGGTAACGTTGAGGTCTCTGTGGTGGCTTGTTCTCCATTGAAAGTAGAGGTTAACCAGTCTCGAGGCTCACCGGCCATTCAAGCCGCTGAGGCAAATAACACAGATGGTCTACAAGAAGAGGACCAAAACTGTAATTTTCCTAGTGTAATTGCTGGTGAAAATGGCCAATCAGAATGTGGAAGAAAGAATTGTGATTGGACGTGTGATTGTAATAGCAGTTCGTCAATGAAATTAACTGTAATGCCAGAGGCCAGTGATTTAGATTCTTTGTTCAAGGAAACTAGTTCCAGCGCCATGCAGGACGCTGACTCTGAATTAAGTTGTGTTGTCATCTCGGATGGTGAAGATAACGATGAAGTGCCTAGCATTCAAAATAAACAGTTAGAGATGGCCAGCGAACTGTGCAAAAATCCTTCCATCTGAATCCATAGAGGCTATTGATTCCACATGTGTTCAAACCAACTCTATTGGCAGTCCCTCAAAACAGTCTGATGTTGAGCTCGTATCTCGTCAAAAGGAGGATCAGAGCCTCTCACCAGTGACCAGTTGGCATCTACTGTGATCAGGCAAATGGAGGAGATAGTGGGTCAAATATCAGATGTGGTGTTTTCTGGTCAAGCATGTTTGTTAATGCTGTTGTCAATGTGAATGAGAGAGAAAATAAACTGGGTGTAGACAATCAGGGATAGTAGTAGTAGTATGTAACATACAACAGGGACTGTTGATCTTAATCAGTCTGTGAAAACTAATATGTATAATTACTAAATATGTAAATAGAGAGATCCTAATTTGTATTTAATTTGACAGTTTTCTTCTGCGTTTTTTCTCAATTTCAGAATGTTTTGGACAATTTAACAATGAGTCTTTTGTACAAACTGTGAATATCAAAGAGTTATTTGTAAATAGTTCTAAAGGATTTGGAGTGCTGTTTTTTTTCACGACCTGTCAATCCTCTGATGATAGTGACGACTGCTGTGAGCAGTGAAGAATGAAAAAAATGAGTGCATTGTATTGTTAGTTTTACTTCACCTTATGCATGTTTTATTTCTGCCAAAATCACAAGTTCTGGAGCTTACAGGTCCAATACTGGTTGCAGTGATCTTCAACAGTCCCCTATAAAACAAATCATTCTCAGCTGGTGAACCAACCAGATCCAGAAATGTCGTAATTTGGAACCTGACGGTTATTATTTTGTGCTAGTTGGTGCTATGAACAACTTTAAACCTGCTTCCTTGCTTTTCTAAAAAAAAAAAATCCAACTTTAATCCTAATTTCGCTGTGCTTGGTGATGCATATTTAACAGTACAAATTCCAAAGAAATGTCTTAATGGATTTAGGTGTGCATCTGCAACATGTAGGTTAATGTATTCTGGATCCCCCAGTAGTTATAACATTGAACAGACCAATTGCCAGCAGCCTGAAAATCTGGGCAAATCAGGCTCTGAAGTAAGAATCAACCAACAGCTGGTCCAGCAATAACGTCAAATCCTTCAATTCAAGACGTCAAACCCAGAGCTGTGGAGCAAACATCTTATCCTAAAATCCACGAGTGTTCTTCAAGAAGTCTGCGAGGAGGTCACTAATGGGAATGGCAATGTCTGAGGTGTTGAAGCTCCATATGATTCAACCATATCAGAGGCCAGAAAACAGTCTACCAGATCAGCCATCTGAGAGAGAGGAGTCAAAGAAAAATTGTTCAAGTTCTCATTCTCAGGTTGTTTGCTTTTTTTTTTAAATATGATTTATTTTTCTTTTATTTATTGCAGTGCAAGCTTTTGTTGCTTTTGATTTTTGCTGATTTGAGCATTGTACATGTAACGAAAAGTGGCAATACCGTAGTGATAATATCAAATGACCCTACAAAGCATTTTGAATTATATTGAGTCATGCTTCTAAAGTGATAGTTCACCCCAAAATGAAAATTCTTTCATCATTTACTCATCCTAACATTATGGCCCAATCCCAATTCCATTTTAGATTCCTACAGCTACTCCACGGTGTGAAGGAGTGGAGATGAAAATATTCCACTAGATATTAGACTTTTCTGACAAGGTAGCCTATTCTGTCAAGTCATGGGGTATCAGAATTTAAAATATGTTGTAGAATATAATGCAGTAGTATTTTTAACTTTATACTATAAACATTACTTTAAGAGCTAACCAATAAAACATGAACGCCATAATAAATGTTATAAACATATGCTTGCTAATCGTAAAAACCATTGCTCGCTTTGGCAGCCATGTTGGTAACTGGTGTATTCAAGGAAGTTTCCCATACTCCTTAATTAGTAGTGTGGTTCTGGGAAAAATTCATTTGAAAAGCTATCTGGCATTTCTGCCTATCCATACAACTCCTACCAAAAGAGAATCATGATACCCCTAACCCTTCACGTAATGTCTGAACTGAAGGAAAGGGCTAAAGCCGCGGTCACACTGGGCTTTTCTCCCCATAGACTTCCATTCATACGCACGCAAATGCGTCAGACCGGAAACGCAGGGTCATGCGTCTGAGTTTGGTGAACTCTGACCTGCAAAATCACATCACTTGATTGCGTGAGGCCAATCCAGGATCAAAACATGACCTCTCTGAACAGAAATTTAAAACATGGAGCAATCGCTCGCTTTTTTTATGTCTATCCATCTTGTTTAATCCCGCCCCTTTTCGCAGCGCCATACGACAGAATTTCGCAAGCTCAAACTCTAGTGTGACTTCGGCTTAAGGCAGGGGTGTCCACACTCGGTCCTCGAGGGCCAATGTCCTGTAGACTTTAGCTACAACCCTAATCAAACACACCTGAACCAGCTAATCAAGCTCTTATTAAATATACTAAAAACTTCCAGGCAGGTGTGTTGAAGCATGTTGGAGCTAAATTTAGCAAGACACCGGCCCTCCAGGACCAAGTTTGGACACCCCTAGGCTAAGGGGTAAAAATGGGATTGGGCCCATATGGTCCTGACTTATTGACGTTATTCGGCAATGTGGAAGTGTGCTTGTTTTTGCAATTGATTTAGAACGGGTGCTCAACCCTGTTCCTGGAGATCTACCTTCCTACAGAGTTCAGCATCAACCCTGATCAAACACACATGAACCAATTAATTAGGACATAAACAGCACTTGATAATTACAGGCAGGTGTGTTTGATATGGTTTGCAACTAAAATCTTCAGGAAGGTACTGTAGATTTCCAGGAACAGGTTTGAGCACCTCTGATTTAGAACTTCCTATTCAGTTGTCTGTGTGAGAAATGACTAAGTCAATAAATAGCAGAAAACGGCCAAACTACTTGCTCTACAAACAAGTGTTTATGACTATACATAAAAAGTAGAATAATATAAGAAAATATCAGATTACAACAAGCATAATAACAAGCTGTTTTTAACATCTAAAAATCTATGAAATTGAATAAGAATAGGTTTCAAGCCAAAAAGATTCCAATGGCTGTGCCCACTCGTACATGAAGAGTAAGGTCAATAGAAGTTTCTTTAGTCTGTTGCAGGTTGGTAACCATACAATTGACTGAACCTTCTACCGTTTTTTTCCCATTTTACAGTGGACGTTAGTTGTTAATGTCAACTACTGAATTACCAACTAGTTTTGTTGTTCAACGTTATGATAAAGTTTGTTATTATGAGAAAATGTTACGAGAAAGTTTTTGATTATGAGAATATCTCATTATGAGATAGTAAGTCAATGTTATGAGAGTTTCTCAATATAATGATAGTTTCTTATTATTATAAGAAAATGGTTCATTATTATGAGAAAGCAAGTCAATGGTTAATGAGTAAATTTTCATTTTGGGGTTGACTATCCTTTTGTGATCTGGATGCATTTCCTAATTGTTGTTGCTCCTGTGTGTCAACAGGGTCCTGAATACCAAACCACTTCCACTGATGACAACTCCACGTTGTTCAAGATAAACCACTGCTTTTACTGCAAGCAACCACATTATAATATGATGGCTCATCTTCAGTCCGTTCATCCAAACGAGCCAAAGGTGGCCGAAGCTCTCATCTTTGACAAGAACTCGCAGCAAAGAGACTATCTCCTTAAACA
Source organism: Danio tinwini (assembly GCA_903798205.1). Lineage (NCBI taxonomy): Eukaryota > Metazoa > Chordata > Actinopteri > Cypriniformes > Danionidae > Danio > Danio tinwini. The sequence goes on from CAIGQZ010011757.1 coordinate 7,804, forward strand.
TCTTCAACTTAGGGGAAACGCCTTGCACAACACAGATTTGGTTGAAAGCAGTGCAAATCAATTACAGCCATTTGGGTTGTTTGCATCAGACTGCCCAGTTGACGATAGTGTGTATTGCATATACTGTTTAGGGTTATTTAACAAGAAGAGCTTTGCTTCGCATTTAGAGCAGTGCGAGGGCAAATCTGTTCACAGTACAGAGGGTGACATTTTACAATTCAAAGATTGTACTGTAAACGAAGACTGCTTTGAAAAGAAAAATTCTCAAAAACCAAGCACTGGACAAGAAATAACAGACTGGAAGAGTAAAGAATTAAATTACCCAAAGTGTGACAAACTAAATTTAAAGGCTTCAACGTGGGATGCCAGCTTTTTCAGAGTTCACACAGAAAACGATGCTTTCAAAAATTCATCTGATGAGTTCAGTCCACCGCACAGTGACCAATCTGTGATTAATGACACAAGCAAGAGCAGTGCAAAAGCCAGAACTTTTGGAACGAGGAGGAAGAGGAGGAAACATCAGGTAAAGACTGTTAAATTAACATGTTGTAAAGGACTCTACTAGATTCTTCACATCAAATAATCTGTTGAATCTTTGGCTGCATCTGAAAGCTTTAAAATGCTGCATTTCAAGGCATCAAGGCATGTGTATTTTACTTCCTGCCTTGGGAATTTGATCTGTTGATATCCCACAATCTTGTGCACTCCATTTCTGGAAGATGAGCTTAAAGGCATCACAAAGTAAGTTGAAATCAAAATTATTAGCCCTCCAATTAATTATTATTTTTAATATTTCATATTTCTAAACAACAGTTTTAATGACTCATTTCTAATAACTGATTTCTTCTGTCTTTGCCATGAGGTTTACATAATATTTTACAAGTTATTTTGTGAGATACTACTATTCAGTTTAAGGTTGTACTCGCACTAGGCACGGTTGTCCCCCTCCCCCTCGGTCTGCACTCACACTGCCATTTTACCTTCTGAGCCCACTTAGGAAGAGAAGCGTTCTCGCTCAGTATAATGTAGATTGCTTTAGTTATATCATTTTGTATAATTTTAAGTTGTTTGGGGTGCGATGACACAGTCAAATATTTATCGTTGTTAATAAACAATGACAGTTTGCGTCAAAGTCCCCCTCATTCACACTACGAGCAATTCACAGCAGCAATGCAACAAGCAACCATTCATTTTAATTTAGAGTGAGTGGCTTTCGGTGACCTCCATCAACGTGAGCGACAGCGACTGTTGGCGTCCAGGTGGGCGTGTCGACATGACAAAGTTGAGAATCCTTCAACTTTATGCAAATTAAGAGCGACTTTTGTAGGTGACAGCCTATAGGGGCACCAGTAGATCACACGTGATCTTCTCAGCTCGCTCAGAGGCTGGTTGTATTCTCCATGCTGTAGACCTACACAAACCTGCGTTTGCTGCAGGTCGCCACCCAGACAGGGAGCTATAAAGCCTAACCGAACTGCGCTTCAGACCACCTCTTCCAACTGGGCCAGGGCCGGCCAACCAAACCACGCCTGGACACGATTCGGATAGCCTAGTGTGAGTACACCCTAAAATGTCATTTAAAGGCTTAATTAGGTTAACTAGCAAGTCATTGGATAACGGTGGTTTGTTCTGGAGCCAATTGGGGAAAGAAAATTGTAAGGAGATAATATCGATCGTAAAAATGTAAAAACTGCTTTTATTCCAGCCAAACTAAATGAAATAAAAGATTCTCTTAAAGGAAATACTATGAAAAAGTGCTTGCTTTTAATAAACATCACTTGGGAAAATTTTGAAAAAGAAAACAAATTTCACAGGAGGGCTAATAATTTTGACCTCAACTGTATGTTTTTGATCAACGTTTTTCACTTTTAATGGCATTTCTAGTTAGTATAACAGCAAGCAAATATTCATTTAGTTATCACCAAAGCTACCTCTCTATTTAGTTGTACATGATTAAATCATGCTGTCTCAGAAATCAGTTTTATAGGGTGCCTTTTTGCAAAAATGCTGCCTGATAAGTCAGCTGCCTAAGCTTTTAAATGCAGCCTTTATTTTTTTCACAATTGCCTTTAGGAGTTCAATAGTATCTCAGCTTGCCAAGTGTTATGATTGAAAATAAAATTAACAAGGTCAGCAATAATTTATAATAATTTTTTTTTTTAGAATATATATTTTTTCTTTCTTTCTCTTTTGTATAGTCACAAATCCTGAATGATGGCCAGCTGCATGAAAGAGAGACGGCCAACTCAAAAGTACATATTTGCCAGCACTGTAAGGCTGCTTTCTGCAGTCCGTACACGCTGCGCAGACATGAATACACCCATACAGGTCAGTAAAAAATGAATAAAACTGGAGCAAACTATCCACAGTATAGGAGGCAGGATCATTATTTATGCTCATTCTCATACAGGCCCCCTTTTTTTTGGGATTTCCACCCAGGTGAGAGGCCATTCTGGTGCCGTCACTGTAATGTGGGCTTTATCCAGAAGTATCGTCTTTTAAAGCACATATTTGCATACCATGGTGAATTTATTCAACAAATACTTAAGCTGGCCAGTCTTTTTGTATTTTACAATTTGATCCATAAAAATTTTGTATGAACTGCGCATATTTTTGTTGTCAAGGGGACATACCATCTAGCTCAGACCAAGAAAAACTGAAAAGGGCAAAGAGAAGAATTCCTGGTGGAGAGACATCGGTGGAGGAGGAAATTATCTTGGAGGTAGAGATTTTACAAAGAAGCTTAATTTGGATAAGAGAATTGAAATTAATTTTTTTATTGACAGCCTACAGCAATAATTCCTGAGAGTTTAGCAGATGCTGTTAATGATGACACTGGGGAAAACATTCAGACACTACAGACTACAGAGCAAGGTAAAGCCATGGAAATAGTTTCTGACATTAAGTTAAAAAATTTGATATATTTTGCAAGTGATAATGACTTTGTCAAAGTATTATAAAAATGTACTTTCTCATATTTATGAGATATTATCTCAATAATGAGAAACTTTTCTCATAATGACTTCATATAAATAAGTCTTAATGAGATTGAAGCAAGTCATTTTGAGAGTTTCTCATGAGAAAATATCTCATTATTATAAGCAAGTCAATGTTACAAGAAAGTTTTTCATTATTACGAAAAAAATTATCATGAGAAAGCAAATCATTGTTACAGGAAAGTTTCTCATTATGACAAAATATCTATGTGAACACATTTTAATGCTATG
>CAIGQZ010011758.1:0-11941 GCA_903798205.1 Danio tinwini
AGCCTAGCGCGCTGTTGAAAACTAGCCTTGAAAACAGCGCTCTAGGCTAGTTTTCAACAGCGCGCTAGACTAATTTTCAACAGCGCGCTGTTGAAAACTAGCCTAGAGCGCTGTTCGCTTTTGAAAACTAGCTTAGAATGCCATCTACCGTTAAACTAGCCTAGAGCATAGTCCGCTGTTGAAAACTAGCCTAGATTGCTGTTGGAAAATAGCCTAAAGCGCTGTCCATGGTTAGAAACTAGCCTAGAGGACCATCTCCTGTTAAAAACAAGCGTAACAAGCCTAGATTGCCGTCTACTGTTAAAAACTAGCATAGAGCACCATCTCCTCCTAAAAACTAAGCTCAGAATCTATTCAAGAGAGAATAGAGATGCAGTTTAAAAATCGCAGATCATTCTTAAACAATTTTTCACAACAGCTCTACTGAACAGCACCAAGAAGACTGTGTGTGTGTGCATAATGTTGTGATGCTTTAATTTACTTTGTTTTTAGTTATTTATTTTCAGTTCAATTGCAAAAAAACATGTGCTAATATGGAAAGATGAGTTAATAAAGCTTGTGGTTTTCTCTCACACACAGTTAACAAGAGAAGTAGGGTTATCGAGAGAAGCTGAGGATGATCTGTCGGATGGCTCTGAGCAGACAAACAGGAGTAGTGCATCACCTGATAGGCTAGCACCAGGTCAAGAAGATGAAGGCCTGTCTGAGAGTGACCACTCCAGCAGTGATAAAGAAGCCAAAAAATTACCTCTGCGCCGCCGGAGAGCGGGAAGAACAAAACGTACACAGCCCTACGTTCCATGTTATTGTCCTCATTGCCCTGGAAGGGTATTTTCTGGACCTGGTCAGTTAGGCATGCACATGAAGTCCCATAGAGCTCCTCAGAATCAGGGCAGCCCTACACAATCAAATGTCAACAAGACTGAGGAGGCCACAAGGACAAATATACCCCAGGTACTGCACTTCATGCTCTCTAATGTAATAAATATAGTGTTTACATCTGCATACATGGAGATTTGTCTATTTGTCTTTTCCTCACGTGCAAGCTTGGGGGGGGGATCAATCTGAATATATGATGAAATGTGCGTTTACAGCTTTTTGACTTGTGCATGTTAACAGTGCTGCATTTGTGCCTGATAAAATATTGTTATGTGATAAAATAAGAGGTTCTAAAAAAACACTATTGGGTTCAGTGGCAAATGATGCTATTTAAGAAGTGAAGTAGATGATGTTCGATAGTAGCAAATGTTTTGCTGCAGTCAAAAAGAAGAGTGGTTTTTCACAACATTTACTCAAAGTAACTAAAATGATAAAGTATTAGTTTGCTGTCTATTGACAGTGTGGTCAGTGAATTTTTATCAGGGTTTTAAAGGAACACTACACTTCTTTTGTAAGCCTTTCAAAAAAAAAAGTAGGGCTGTCAATTAATAAAAAAAATTAACTAATTAATCACACTTTTTTGTGTGATTAATCATGATTAATCACGAATAAAAAAAATCCTAAATACAGGCATTGCAAATATAGAAATTGAAAAATTATAATAATAAAGTATTGAATACAAACTATTGTATTCATTGTAAAGTTGTATTGCGAGTTGAGAACATTAATTATAAAGTAGAAACAATTTAGCTTTGTCCTCCTTAACGTTTCGTCACCTTGGAATTATACGGTTCTATCTGCGTTCTGAATGATATTGAGATATTAAGCTTCAAAGTTTTTGCATTCCATACCAAACAGTATGTGTGTAACATTTGTTTTTTTTTAATAAAATGTAAACAACTTATAAAAAACATCCCATAATGTAAATAAGTTGTCATTTAATAAGAATATGTCAATAACTCAATTTTGACAAAAATGTCAGCTAGAACCTTATAATTGTAAGGTGACGATTTAACCAGTTGCTAAGACAGACCAGTCTATTGACATTATCGGGGACAACACACACACACACACACACACACACACACAAACACACACACACACACACAGAGAGAGAGAGCAGCGCACTCCCTTCAGATCATCAACACGCACGATCGAATCAAATTTGCTTAAACTAAGCGTTCTAAAGTATGGCTTTATTTCTCAATTAAGGATTCTGACACATCAAAGTGAAGCAGACGCTTTACAAAAGTTGCGTGTAGTGTGAAAACATGTCAAACTTAATGATACATTTGAGGGCGCTTGGAGTCAACTTAGAGAGGAATGGGCTGTCTGAGAGCTTGTGACATCATCTGGCGCTTTCACTAAGTACATTTACATGGATCCATATTCTCCTTTATCCATATTTCTTTGCACATTAAACGCACACAGGGCCGGAGCAAGCTGAACTGGCGCTGTAGGCAAACAGTGATCACGCCACCCGAAAGTGAAATAGAAACTTACCGGTTTGTGGATAAAAGTGAGGACCGGAAGGGAGGGGGTGGGTGTTGCGGATGAAAGTGAGAAGGTCGCCTCTATGGGCGCGCCGGCCCTGAACACACGTCGACCACAACAGGAAATAAATAAAAAAACTGCAACTGCGATGTGTTAATTTTTTTTAACGCGTTAAATATTTCAAATTAATCACGTGCGTTAACGCGCTAATATTGACAGCCCTAGAAAAAAGAAGTGTTCCTTTTAAACACTTCCAGGTTATTGGATGATGCCTGCTGGCAAATGCTGTCTGTTAATTAGTCTTTCCATTGTTAGTTTTATTTTTACTAGGAATGCACCGAATTTTTGGCTGCCAAAAATCATCAGCTCAAAAGACTCTTCTTGGTTTTGGCTAAAAGAGAATAACAAAAAATAAAGAGTCAAAAAATGCTATGCTGTGATGCACTGCCCAGCAGTGTATAGTGCGCTGGTTTCACTCCAGCCATATTCACTGTACCATCTGAAGCGGCTTTACATGCTTCTATGAAACCCATTCATTTCAATGGTTTGCATTGTGCAAGGACAGTTTATCAATTTGCCGATGTGCCGACCAAAGCACAAGAGCATCGGAGCGCAACATAGACAAGCACATGTTCTGCAGTTAAAGTTCAAATAGCTCAGTATTTCGCTCTGTGGATATTTCAGTCTTGTGCTTGCTCATTTCAGTCTTGAACCGCTCATGCTTACTGGACAAGCTATGATCGCTCAAATAATTTGTTAAAGCATTTCTAGTCCGTGGCTAGTTTTCACACTCAATTAAATTCAGCTGGTAGTAAAATGGTGTTTCTTTATTGCCTTTTGATTTCAGGTAACTTAAATGGAGTTAAATTTTAAAATATCTTACTAAAGTACTTTATATTATTTAATCAATAATTATTACAAAGCATTTTTGATTTCAGATTTCAGCCAAGTGCATCTATAATTTTTGGTTTTGGCTCAGAATTTTAGTTTCGGTGCTTTTCTAGTTTTCATTCTTATGAACAGTGGAGTTCATCATTATGAAACTAATTTAAAATTGGCACCAAAGGTTATGACCTCACTAAAGTAATCCTAAGATAGTACTAAGGACATATTTTAGGATCAACTGATCATACTCATACAGCTACAGCCAATCTTCGAAGAGAACAAGAAAGCAACCAGTCAAGCGGATGCAGTTTAAACGGTGAGTTTGAGGAGCTGATGTGACAAGAGCTGATTTGTGGCTTCAAACACATGCTATTCATTCAGATAAACTTCTGCGTTTGCTTTACTTGTTAGTTGATGTGGGATATAGCATTACCAAGAACTTGAACACAACAGTTGAGTGTAGGTTTAACTGTAAAATTTACAGTTTTAGAATACATATAGTTTTATTTTTCACTTGTTTACCTAAAGCTGAATTGAAGGAAACTTTACGACTCCAAATCCAGATCTCTCTCACCAACCTAGAGATCTTGAGTATAAAAAGCTAGATTTTTCATTCATTCATTTTCCTTCGCCTTAGTTCCTTATTTATCCAGGGTTGCCACAGCGGAATGAACCGCCAACTGTTCCAGCATATGTTTTACACAGCAGATGCTCTTCCAGCTGCAACTCAGCACTAGGAAAAACACATGCACTTATACACTACGGCCAATTTAGTTTATTCAATTCACTTATAGCACATGTCTTTGGACTGTGGGAAACCGGAAAAAACCCAAAGGGAGAACATGCAAACTCCACACAGAAACATCATCAGCCAAGACTCGTACCAGCAACCTTCTTGCTGTGAGGTGACAGTGCTAACCACTGAGCCACTGTGCTGCCCCAAGCTAGATTTTTATAATGATGTAACAAGAACTAATCTTAAAATATAAGTAGCTGGAAAACTGTCAAGAAATGTTTACTATGGAGTCATCTCTAGGGTACCATTTGTAAACACTGAATTTAAGTAATTGCAGACTAGTATTTGTAGTGAGTTAAGAAAATATTGTTGGATAATTAAATCTATTAGTTACTATTTATTTAGCCAGATACGTTCTGTTTTAGATTTGCTATTACCCATAGCGCATATCATTTGTTTTAGAATTCCTTGTAGTTTCTTTAATGTAAAGTGTGACCTAATGCTTATGCGTTTGTTTGTTTTCTCATTGTTTCACAGGTGTCATTTCTACCGAACCGCTGTTTTAGCAAAGTTTGGGACTACTTCTTAAAAGATGCGTTTGGAGAGGTCTTCTGTCGTGAATGTTCAGCCAGAGTTAGCCAGGGGTCCAGCAAGGCTGCTAACAAGAACACATCTAATTTGTGGTCTCACCTTAGAGTAAAACATCAGCATGCTTACGTGGAAGCAAAAGGGTACCGACCGGTCAATATGCGGATCGACACTTTGGACACCATTCCAATTAAATTAGAGAAGTTTGAACCAGAAGAATGCATTATACAAAGCGACAGTAAGATAAATGAGGTCTTGATATCAGAAATACCATCCAATGAGAATTTGTAAAAAATGTAGATATGCCAAAGAGAAGATAGTAACCGGTTAGATTTTTACAAGCATCACAGGTGTATATATGCAGTGTGATTTATAATGTGGTGGTTTAATAAAATCTTTTTTGAAAAACATTATTATCAGTCTATTGATTCATTACTATAGATGTTCTGTCATTTGCTATTGTAATATACAGTGCTAGGAAATAATTGTTTTGATTCGCTAAAATAAAATCACAGTCTTCAAAAAAATTTAAATGCTGATTGTTGATTTGCTTAAATTGAGTAATATAAATACAAGAAGAATACAATATATACATAAACACACAGTTGAAGTCAAAATTATTAGCTCTCTAAAATTTTCCTTTTTTTTCTCAAGTGATGTTTACCAGTACAAGGAAACATTCACAGTATATATATTTTTTAATATATATATTTTTTCTGCTGGGTAAAATCTTATTTTTTTAGTTTTTGAAATAAATAATAATAATAATTAAAAAAACTATTTTAAGGTTAATATTATCAGCCCTCATACTAATTGTTTTTTTTCCCCAATTGCTTACACTCTACAGAATAATTCCAATAACGTGCCTAATTAACATCATTACCTAATTAAGTCTTTAAATTGTGCTTTAATTTGTGGCTGAATACTAGAATCTTGCAAAATAAGTAGAAAAGGCAAAAGAAATTAAAGATTTAAAATGTTATGTTTAAAAAGGAAAAGGTTGAAAAGGATTCTCTCTGTTAAACAACACTTAGGAATAATTTTTTAATTAATATATACTTTTTGTAATGCCATGACATCTGTACAATAGGTTTGATATGCTTCTCATAATCGTCTAGTGTCAGTGTATTACTTTTGCTACTTGATCATCATATAATAATCATCATCACATTGATCAGATGTTGCTCGTCTCACTGTCAAATGGACTTGCATTTGTTTCAGAATCAAAGCAAAAGTGATGCAGTGGAGGAGAAACGTGCAGGCTTAAAAAAGTTTCCTTGTCCAAAGTGTGACCGAGTGTTCTATAAGTCAACTGCGTTGCGTTTCCACTTATGGGGCCATGAGTATGAAACTGCTTCATCCCAAGAAAATCTTGAGATTGCAGTCCAAACTGAGGTATCTCTTCACGCAAAAGCAGAATACAAATTAGTTTTTAGAAATTAGGTATTAAAACTGTTATGTTTAAAGAAGACTTGGAAAAAAAACTTCTCTGTTAAACCACACTCAGGAAATATTTCTAAACGAATATACACTTTTTTTATTTTATTTTTTTAATAATCCCTTGACATTTGTAAAATAGGTTTGATATGCTTATTATCGTGTAGTGTCAGTGTTTTACTTTTGCTACTTTAAGGTTGATGATCATCATGCTGATCAGAAATCTTCTCTCACTGTCAAATGGACTTGCATTTGTTTCAGAATCAAAGCAAAAGTGATGAAGTGAAGGAGAAACGTGCAGGCAGAAAAAAGTTCCCTTGTCCAAAGTGTGACGAGTATTCTAGAGCAAGTCATCCGCATTGCGTTTCCACTTAAGGGTCCATGATTATGAAACGACTTCATCCCAAGAAAATCTTGAGATGGCAATCAAGACTGAGGTATCTCTTCAAGCAAAAGCAAAATACAAATGATTTATTATTAGTTATTAAAATGGTTAAGTTTAAAGAAGAGTTGAAAAAGCTTCTCTCCATTAAACTACACTCAGGAAGTATTTTTAAATGAATATACAGGTGCTGGTCATATAATTAGTTGTAAAAGTTGATTTTTGTATTTTTTTTTTTCACCAATTCCATTTAAGAAGTAAAACTTGTATAATGTATACATTAATTCCTAACAGACTGATATATGTCAAGTGTTTATTTCTTTTAATCTTGATGACAACTTATGAAAAAATTAGAATATAACTTAATACCAGTACAAAGAAAGGATGTTTAGAAATGTTGGCCAACTGAAAAGTATGAACATGAAAAGTTTGAGCGTGCGCAACACGACCTAATACTTAGTTGGGGGTTCTTTGCCTGAATTACTCCAGCAATGTGGCGTGGCATGGAGTCGATCAGTCTGTGGCACTGCTCAGGTGTTATGAGAGCCCAGGTTGCCCTAATAGTGTCCTTCAGCTCTTCTGCTTTGTTGGGTCTGGAACATTGCATCTTTTTTTCTTCTTCACAAAGGTTAAGGTCGGCGAGCTTGCTGCTCAATTAAGAACAGGGATACCGTGGGCTTTAAAACAGGTTCTTGTAGCTTTGGCACTGTGTGCTGTGTCAAGTCCTAGTTGGAAAATTAATTCTGCATCTCTATAAAGTTGGTCAGCAACAGAAAGCATGAAGTGCTCTAAAGCGTCTTGGGTATAGAGCTGTGTTGACCTTGGACCTCAGGAAACACACTGGAGCAACACCAGCAGATGACATGGCACCCCAAACTGTCACTGACTGTGAAAACTTTACACTGGACCTCAAGCAACCTGGAATGTGTGCCTCTCCTTTCTTCCTCCAGACTCTGGGACTCTGCTTTGCAAAGAAAATGCAAAATTTACTTTTATCAGAGAACATAAGTTTGGACCGCTCCGCAGCAGTCCAGTCTTCAGCCCAGGTGAGACACTTCTGATGCTGTCTGTTGTTCAAGAGTGGCTTGACACAAGGAATGCGACAGCTTAAACCCATGTCTTGCATACGTCTGTGCTAAGTGGTTCTTGAAGCACTGACTCCAGCTGGAGTCCACTCTTTGTGAATCTCTCCCACATTTTTGAATTGGCTTTGTTTAGCAGTTCTCTCCAGGGTGCGGTTATCCCTACTGCTTGTACTTTTTTTTTATCACTACATTTCCTTGCCTTCACCTCTCTATTAATGTGCTTGGACACTCAGCCTGCCTCTTCTGCAATTACCTTTTCTTACCTTCCTTGTGCAAGATGTCAGTGGTCATATTTTGGACAACTGTCAAAACAGACGTCTTCCTCATGATTGTGTAGCCTACAGAACTAGACTGAGAGATCATTTAAAGGCATTTGCATGTGTTTTGAGTTAATTAACCGAGGTTAATTAGCTGAGGCACCAGGTGTTTTCAATACTGAACCTTTTAACAATATTCAAAATTTCTGAGATACCAAATTTGGGGTTTTCATTAGTTGTCATCGAAATCGGAAGAAATAAACACTTGAAATATATCAGTATGTATGGAATGAATGCATACATTATACAGGTTTCACTTCTTGAAAGGAATTAGTGAAATCAACTTTTTAAAGATATTCTAATTATATGATCAGTACGGTGGCCGAAAGAGCTTAACGTGCTGCAATTTAAGAAAGCACATGCAATAACAAAAAACACCAGCAAATTAAGAAACAATCTTCATCAATTTGACAGCACACCTGTTGCAAATTCTCACAACACAAACAACAAAATAATTGAGCAGCAAATTGGTCAAAACACAAACAACTGAAGAAACACGCAGCAAATTGGTCAAAACACAAACAACAAAAGAAACGCACAGCAAATTGGTCAAAACACTTGCAAACATCCACATAACACAATTCAATTGTTTCAAGAGGACCCAAAAACACGACGGACCCAGCTGAGATATGAATGTGTTATTGTGCCGTGACTGTTGCTCAGTGAAGTGATTGGTGGTCTTTGAAAGGCGAGTTGTTTTTAGTTTATTTTAATATCCTGATTACACGATTCACTTAACAACAATCACGGCACAATAACACATCTGTATCTCAGCTGGGTCCGTCATGTTTTTGGGTCCTCTTAACATTTCCGTTGTGTTATGTGGCTGTTTGCAAGTGTTTTGACCAATTTGCTGTGCGTTTCTTCTTATGTTTGTGTTTTGACCAATTTGCTGCGCGTTTCTTCTGTTGTCTGTGTTGTGAGAATTTGCAACAGGTGTGCTGTCAAATTGATGTTTTTTGTTATTGCATGTGCTTTCTTAAATTGCAACGCGTTAAGCTCTCTCGGCCACCGTAGATCAGCACCTGTATATACACTGCTTAAAAAAAAAAGGAGAACACTAAACTAACACAACATATATCTTAATGAATGAAATATTTTCCTAATAAATACTTTGTTGTCAGCACATTCAACTATGTTAAGAACAAAATCAACAAAATTATCAATGGAAATCAAATTGATTAACCCATGGAGGTCCGGATATGGAGTCACACTCAAAATTGAAGTGGATAAACACACTACAGGCTGATCCAACTTTGATGTAAAGTCCATAAAACAAGTCAAAATGAGGCTTAGTAGTGTGTGTGGCCTCCACGTGCCCGTATAACCTCCCCACACTCCAGCCACATAAGGTCTAGCATTGTTCTGCATTAGAAGAAATCCAAAGCCAACCGCACTGGCATATGGTCTCACAAGGACAATGAGGATCTCATCTCGGTACCTAATGGCAGTCAGGCTACCTCTGGCAAGCACATGGAGGGCTGTGCAATCCTCCAAAGAAATGCCACCCCACACCATTACTGACCACTGCCAAATCGGTCATGCTGGAGGATGTTGCAGGCAGCGGAACATTGTCCACAGCATTTCCAGACGTCTCTCACGTGTGCTCAGTGTGAAGCCGCTTTTATCTGTGAAGAGTACAGGGTGCCAGTGGCGAACTTGCTAATCTTGGTGTTCTCTGGCAAATGTCAAACGTCCTGCATGGTGTTGGCATGTAAGCACAACCCCCACCTGTGGATGTCAGGCCCTCATACCACCCTCATGTAGTCTGTTTCTGACCGTTTGAGCAACCACACGCACATTTCTGACCAGCTGGAGGTCATTTGCTCTGGCAGTGCTCCTTCTATTCGTTCTTGCACAAAGGTGGAGGTTACGGTCCTACTGCTGGGTTGTTGACCTCCTACGACCTTCTCCTAGTCTTCTGACATACTGACCTGTCTTCTGGTAGCGCCTCCATGCTCTGGACACTATGCTGACAGACACAGCAAACCTTCTTACCACAGCTCACATTGATGTGCCATCCTGGATGAGCTGCACTACCTGAGCCACTTGTGTGGATTGTAGACTCCATCTCATGCTACCACTAGAGTGAAAGGACTGCCAGCATTCAAAATTGACCAAAATGTCAGCCAGAAAGCATAGGAACTGAGAAGTGGTCTGTGATCACCACCTGAAGAATCACACCTTTATTGGGGGTGTCTTGCTAATTGCCTATAATTTCCACCTGTTGTCTATTCCAGTTGCACAACAGCATGTGAAATTGATTGTCAATCAGTGTTGCTTCCTAAGTGGGCAGTTTGATTTCACAGAAGTGTGATTGACTTAGAGTCTCATTTTGTTGTTTTAAGTGTTGCCTTTATTTTTTTGAGCAGTGTATATATATTTTTGTAATGCCATGAAATCTGTGCAATAGGTTTGATATAATTATTATAATCATGTAGTGTCAGTGTATTATTTTAGGTACTTTAAGGTTAATGATCATCATGCTGATCAGAAATCTTCTCTCACTGTCAAATGGACTTGCATTTGTTTCAGAATCAAAGCAAAAGTCATGAAATGGAGAAACGTGCAGGCAGAAAAAAGTTCCCTTGTCCAAAGTGTGACCGAGTATTCTAGAGCAAGTCATTCGCATTGCGTTTCCACTTACGGGGCCATGAGTATGAAAAGGCTTCATCCCAAGAAAATCTTAAGATGGCAGTCAAGACTGAGGTATCTCTTTACGCAAAAGCAGAATGCAATTAAGTTGTTAGAAATTCATTGATAAAACTTGTTTAAGGAACAGTTGCTTCTCTCCAATAAACACCAATCAGGAAATATTTTTAAATGAGAATATACACTCACCGGCCACTTTATTAGGTACGCCTTAATAGTAGAGGGTTGCCTTCAATTCACCTTTATTTCTATAGCGCTTTTACAATGTAGATTGTGTTAAAGCAGCTTTATGTGGAAGTTTATAGTAAATTGAAACCGTGTCCGTTCAGTTTTCAGTAATGAAGTTCGGTTTAGTTCAGTTCAGTGTGGTTTTAATATTCACTACTGAGAGTTCAAATACTAAAGAGCAAGTTCGTCGATGCGCAGCTCCACAAGTCCCGAACCATGCAAGCCAGTGGCAGCAGTGGCGAGGAAAAAACTTCACCAATTGGCGACAGTGAAGTATTTAAAAACCTCAAGAGAAACCAGGCTCCGTTAGGCATGACCATTTTTTCTTGGCCAAACGTCTTGTGCAGAGCTGCAGTCTAGGCGCCGGAGGCTGGAGAACGCAGAACTGCCTTAATCCTTCATGTCATAGATTCAAAGATACTGGAAATATTCCTCAGATCTTGGTCCATACTGACATAATAGCATCACTCAGTTGCTGCAGATTTGTCGGCTGCACATCCATGATGCAAATCTCCCGTTCCACCACATCCCAAAAGTGCTCTATTGGATTAAGATCAGGTGACTGTGGAGGTCATTTAAGTACAGTCATGTTCAAAAAACCAGTCTGAGATGATTTGCGCTTTATGACATGGCACATTATCCTGCTGTGGTGTTGACACGATTCTCAATTGGTACTAATGGGCCCAAAGTGTGCCAAGAAAATATCCCTTACGCCATTACACCACCAGCCTGCACCGTTGATACAAGGCAGGATGGATCCATGCTTTCATGTTGTTGATGCCAAATTCTGACCCTACCATCGGAATGTCACAGCGGAAATCAAGATTTATCAGACCAGGCAACATTTTTCCAATATTCTATTGTCCAATTTTGGTGAGCCTGTGTGAATTGTAGCCTCCGTTTCCTGTTCTTAGCTGACAGGATTGGCACCCGGTGTGGTCTTCTGCTGCTGTAGTCTATCTGGCTCAAGGTTGGATGTGTTGTGCGTTCAGAGTTGCTCTTCTGCATACCTCGGTTGTAGCTAGTGGTTATTTGAGTTACTGTTGGCTTTCTATTAGCTCGAACCAGTCTGGCCGTTCTTCTCTGACCTCTGGCATCAACAAGGCATTTGTGCCCACATAACTGCCGCTCACTGGATATTTTCTCTTTTTCAGGCCATTTTCTGTAACCCTAGAGATGGTTGTGAGTGAAAATCCCAGTAGATCAGCAGTTTCTGAAATGCTCAGACCAGCCCGTCTGGCACCAACAACCATGTCAC
>CAIGQZ010011831.1:0-12000 GCA_903798205.1 Danio tinwini
TTTTCTAGAGCTTTTAAAATGACAAGACTAACAACAAACAAAGCTTTCTGATCCTGATGCGTCCATATTTATTAACATTGGACTCATTTGCGGTCCTGAAATGACTTAAATCCAATGCGCGATTCAGTTAATCACTACTTCATCACCACATGACGTTAAAAACACAAACTCTTGACTTGTGAATGAGGTTACTACATTATAAAATAAAGCATTTACTGTCTGACCCTGCCAGATGGACCCCAAATCTCTCTGACCCGTCTCACCTCTGGTCTGCTTCGGAGTTGTCATGAAGGTTTTGTAAGTGCTCGATGTGTTTATGAATTAAGAGTGAAACTTTTGATTGTTTTGTTCTTTTGGAGGGGGTGATTTTGTTTATAGATCATTTCGCTGTGCCTGAAGCAGGATTGTCCAGTCCATGCCTGCGTTCATCCCAGGTTTGCGGAGGGTTAGCACTGACATGGAAGCGTCAAACCCAAACTCCACAGGGGTTTCTTTGCCTGTTTGAGAAAGCATGGGGAGGGTTAGGGAGGATTAGCAGGCCATATCAGCTCAAATATACACTTTAAAGAAAAAAATTAATAAACTGATAACGTCCAGGCAAAAAATTACACCAGTACATTTGTGTACATATTACATAAAAACATAATATTAAAGGGTTTTTGTCGTTTCTAGAAAAAAGAAAAGAAACAACATAAGGTTGATCAAATCAATTAAGTTAAAGTGTTTTAAAAAATAAATGATGTAATAAATTAACAAAAAAGAAGGTTATGCTATTTAAAAGAAATATAATATAATAAATAAAGTAAAAAAAAAGAAATTACATAAAGAAAAGAAAGTTGATCAGTTCAATTAGGTTAAATTATTAAAAAAAGGATAATAAATGAAATCATATAGAATTAAGAATAGAAAAATCAATTATGTTATTTAAAAAAAGAAATGATAAAATAAAAGAAAAAAACTTGATCAGTTAAAGTTAATTATTAAAATAGAAATTATATAATAAACAAAAAAGAGAGAAAGTTATGCTATTTAAAAAATAAATCAGAATAAATGAAAGAAAAAGAAAGCAAAAAAATTAATTATATAAAGAAAAGAAAATTGATCAGTTAAATTGTTTTTTAAAATAATATAATAAATGAACAAAAAGAAAGAAAGAAAGAAAGATACAAGGTATTTTTTAACAGAAATGATATAATAAATGAAATCATATAGAATTAAGAAAAATAAATAAAGTTATTTTATAGAAAAGAAATCATATAATGAAAGAAATAAAAACGTTGATCAGTTAAAGTAAATTATTAAAAAAGAAATTATATAATAAACAAAAAAGAGAGAAAGTTATGCTATTTAAAAAAGAAATCATATAATAAATTAAAGAAAAAAGAAGGAAAGAAAAAACATAAAAAAATCATAAAAGTTGATCAGTTAAATTAAGTTTAATTATTAAAAAATATATAACAAAAGAAAGAAATCTATTAGACTTAAGAATATGTTATTTTTTACAAACAAATAAGAAAGAAAGAAAAAAGTTGATCAGTTAAATTAAGCTCATTATTAAAAAAGAAATTATATAATAAATGAACAAAAAAAGAACAAAAAAAGTTATTTTAAAAAACAAAGAAAGATACAAGTTATTTAAAAAAATAAATAATATAATAAAAGAAAGTTGATCAGATCAATTAAGTATTTAAAAAAATAAATAATATAATAAACAAACAAAAGAAAGAAAGAAAGAGTTAAATGTCTTTTTTTAAATGAAATGATTCAATAAAATAAAAAATAATTTAAAAAACTGAATAAAAGAAAGTTGATCAGATCAATTAAGTTAAATTATTTAAAAAAATAATATAACAAAAGAAAGAAATCTATTAGAATTAAGAATAAGTTATTTTTAAAATAAATGATAATGAGAAAGAAAGAAAAATACAATAATCACATTTGTTTATCAAATCAAGACATTATATATTTATATATAAAGGCTCATTTTTAGCTGTGAGGACTATCCGTTTTTGACTGATTTTATTTTGCCAAAAGGAATAAATACTAAAGTAATTTAAAGTGTATTTGAACCATAGTAAAATGTATTATGCTGTTTATATTATAGTATGTTTAACTCTAGCAGTGGCTGGCCATATCACCTCAAATATACACTGTAATAAAACAAATATACTGATAATATCCAGGCAGAAAATTACCAGTACATTTTTCTGTATGATTACATAAAACACAATCTTCTACATTTTTGTGGTTTCAAATAGAAAAAAAAGAAGAAAAATTAAATAAAATCACATTTGTTAATCAAATCTAGAATCAATTTTTTTAGCTGAACATGTACTGTTAATTTTCTATTAGGACATTATCTGCTTTTTGACTGATTTTATTTTCCCAGATGAAATAAATACTATAGTAATTTAGTGTTATTAAACCATACTATAGTAGAATGTATTAGATTGTATTTATTATAGCATGTTTAACTCTTTTTAATGAATGCTGTGGCAAATTGTAGTATTAAATATAGTGAACTGCAAATATAATATACTTTAGTTTTTACTACAGTAAACTGTGGTGCATTTTTGTATAATAGACCTATAATTGTACAAAGTTATAAAATTGAGTAGTTTGTTAAGCCTGGTTTATACTTCTGCGTCAAGTGATCGTCGTAACCCACGGCGTATGCCTCGCGCGTAGCCGTGCATTTATACTTCTGCGCGCTGTTTCTGGTTTTCTCTGCAATACACTTCCGAAACGCTAGCTGGCAGTAGGTGTTTGTTTCTCTGTGTCGAGTTACTTCGCTGGTGTTTTGTTTCTTCTGAACACTTCCTTAATGTACAAGTGGCACAAATTCGCTCATTTTGAGGCGGGAACCGGCGGACGTGCAACAACTTTAATCATAAGGTAAACACAAAACAACAGTCTCCATCCGGAGCTCCTTGACGGGAATTTGTCCGTAGTGTATGAGTGTGAATGAGTGTGTGTGGATGCTTCCCA
The DNA here is from genome assembly GCA_903798205.1 of Danio tinwini. Taxonomy (NCBI): domain Eukaryota; kingdom Metazoa; phylum Chordata; class Actinopteri; order Cypriniformes; family Danionidae; genus Danio; species Danio tinwini. The sequence goes on from CAIGQZ010011831.1 coordinate 2,989, forward strand.
GAGATGGGTTGCAGCTGGAAGCGCATCCGTTGCGTAATATCGTGCTGGAAAAGTTGGCGGTTCATTCCGCTGTGGCGACCCCGGATTAATAAAAGGACTAAGCCGAAAAGAAAATGAATGAATGAGTAGTTTGTTTATATTACTAGTTATGTTACCATAGCAACTCTAAAACCACTACAACAGATTAATTTAAGTAATTTACTAATTTACTACAGTTAGTAGTAAATTAGTGAATTAAATAGTAAAATTAGTAAATTTAGTATTTGCTATAAATTACTATAGTATTTTTTTCATTATTATTATTCGTTATTATTCATTCATTCATTTTCTTTTTGGCTTAGTCCCTTTATTAATCCGGGGTCGCCACAGCGGAACGAACCACCAACTTATCCAGGACATGTTTTATGCAGCGGACGCCCTTACAGCCGCAACCCATCTCTGGGAAACATCCATACACTCATTCAAACATATACACTACGGGCAATTTTAGCATTCGCCTACATGTCTTTGGACTGTAGGGGAAACCGGAGCACCTGGAGAAAACCCATGTGAACGCGTGGAGAACATGCAAACTCCACACAGAAACGCAAACTGACCCAGCCGAGGCTCGAACCAGCGACCTCCTTGCTGTGAGACGAAAGCACTACCTACTGCGCCACTCTCGTTATTATTATTATTATTATTATATATTTTTTCATTTTTCATTACTCGTTATTACTATTATTAGTACTAGTATTTATTTACTTTTTTAACAGTTTAAGGCATTCTGCTAAATACATTATCTTACCATCCACTTTAAGAAGAACCTTTCTGGGCTTGCTGGCACCCAAAATGACAACTTTCTCAATCCATGATGAAGTTGAGAACTTGCAGTCTGGGCACAGGTTGCTGTGATGATGAAAGAAAGGATTTCTCAGTCAAAGCCGTTTGCAGTAAATAATGAACTGATGTCAAAAAATGTGTGGAAAATGACAGAATAATGTAAATACCGTGAAGTGAGAGAATTGTTGGCAAAAGTGAGTTTTCGGTGAATAAATTCAGACTTTGTATCATAGTTAAAACTATGACCATCATCAATGTAGAGCTCGCCTTCAGCAAATTTCTAAAGTGCCAGAAAGAAAGGGTGAATGAGATCATTTAGTTTATTTTCATGACTATAAAGGTCTGCTCACATCAAGAACAGTAACTGATAAATATGAGTTTTAATAATCATTTTAAATAACAAAAATAGCAGACAAAACAAAAGTTCTGGATTGTTTGACTAGGCTGTGAATTAAAGGTAATGGTCAGATATTACAATAAGGATCCATTAGTTAATGTATTTACTAACATGAATTAATTATGAACAATACTTGTACAGCTTTTTTTTTATCATAATTCAACATTCACTAATATCCAAATTCATGCTTGTTAAAATTGCCATTGTAAGTTCACATGAATGAACAACTGTATTTTCATTAAGTAACGTGTTAACATGAACAAAAACTGTAGTAAATGTATTGGTTCATTGTTTGTCCATGTTAGTAAATGCATTAACTAACATAACTAATACAACCTTGCTGTAAAGTGTTACCAAGGTAATAATATGGTAAAAAAAAAAGTTTAGTTTCCTCCACAGAGCGATTGTTTCACTTGGAAAGACCTTTGTGGCAGGGCTAGACGGAATCTGCAGACTTTTTTTTGCTATTCTGCTCAGAATGAATATACACACACACACATACATATACATAAGACCACTCAATTCATAATTAAAATTTTATATTAGTTTAACCAGACATTAAAGGGTCACAAAACACATTTTTTGAGCTGTTGACAGTCATATATGTGTCCCACGCTGCTATAAACACTATTAGGACACATATATTGCACTAAAAAGTGAAACTTGGTTGTTTTTGCGTTATTTTGAGCAAATTCGTTCTTCCGGTTTAAAACGAATTTTTAAAGCTGCGTCACATTAAATACTTGAGTGTAAATCCAGCGTGGAGAGTGGATGTCTGTACCTGTAAGTGCATTGTGACGTCTCTGAGTGTGCAGCAGTGAGATGAGAAAGACTTGGTTCAAACCAATCAGCGCGTTCTTTGTGTATGCGGTGCAACTTTATTAATATGCATGATAGCTTCGAAGATGTTACCTGGTACAGTGTTCAGACGGCAGAGAGACGTTGTGTTGCCAAAATAAGTAGAACAAGAATTTGGAGACATGGGTCATTATTAGCGTTGTATTAATGCGTTGCGTTTATTAATGTGCTGCAACGAAGGTTTTGTTTTCATTTCCCCGCTATAAGAGCGCAGTTGGACTCACGTGTGGATTACAGTGCACGCGACAGAAATGCTTTTGTAAGGAACATTTTTTTTACCAGAGAGCTTTTCGCATCTGGAAATGATGAAATCCGGATTTGCCGCTCGTCTCCTTTAAAAAAAGACATGGCTCCAGTTTGTATTGATTATCCTGTCGCTACAGATTTGGTATGTGTGTGTGTGATCAGTGCCCTTTTGTTTGTTCATTCAGATGGCAAAGTTAGTTCGTATCGTCAGCAGTGCTCTTTCAGTTTTTAAAGACATACCATAGTCAAGATGATTTAGTTACTAAGTTTACAGTATGTTAATATCACTGCAATATTATAGCACAATATTATAGACTGAAAGATCCGCTGTAAATGCTGCTCTCTGAATATAAACGTAAACACCTCAATCAAACTATAACCATCGAGTAGGATTTTCGCTACATTTTGTGACCGGATAGTCTAGACACTACCTGCCGAGTGCATCTAAGTTACAGAAAAATGCAGAGGATTTTTTTTCTCCCATTTGCCGTGCGATATCAAACATTCCATTAAAACTCCACTATCCAGCAGTTCCTCGCTTTCAATATGTCGTTTGTCACGGGGGACATGCAGGAAATATTCCTGAATTAAAGTGAAAGTGCCAAACTGCAGTTAAAGTTGACAAATTAATAATTTGGTAAATAATTCGATTACTAATGTCCATGTAAACACAGTCACTGTCTTTCTCCCCTGCATCTGTGTGTTTGTTTTGCCTCTGTGAAAATCAGCGCATGCCCAAATGGAAACTCCCATTTGCAAATCCTTCCCTCCCTCGACACAACCACCTATACAGAGCTGGACACGCCCACTTTCCTGACTTTCTCCAAACTAGAGGTGTGAAAACACCCTACTGAGACGGGGGGGTTTCGTGGCCCTTTAAACGTACATTTTTGGTGGCGAACTATACTTTTAATTGTATTAAATAAAATGATGTTGAATATAAGTTGGAGCACAGTGTAGATAATAAAATCAAATGAATTATACTCCACAAAATATGGTAGTCAACAGAAAGATCAAACACTTTTACCTTAGGACTAAGGGCCACATATAAGGTGTATGGGTCATTTTCCATGCAGGCTGATGAGCGGCGAATTCGGTCCTTCCTAGGGATGATGGAGCCGCCACGCTGGAAAACTGGGATCTAAATACATACAAAGATGGTTTTATTAAATATAAAACTAAAATAATAATTTTTTTCTAAATGAACAAGCTAAAGATCTTACAGAGCCTAGAGTCACTGGAATGTAGAGATTCTGGGCACCATTGTGTTTCTGAAAGGTGTGGACATCATACCAAACCTAGAAATGAGAAAAGTAACAAAACAATGCATCAGTCAGTTCGTTTCTGTTTTTATTAACAATTTTTATATACATTTTTTTTATTTTAAACACAGTCAGACAAATTGACAAAGGGTTAAATGTTCAGTTTAGCAAAAAACAAATGACAAAAGTAAACTCAAGATAACGATACACTTTAAAGAAAAAAATATTATTATAATATTAAATAATACAGCAATAACATATTTGTCCCATCTATTTACTTTCAATGTCAATCAAGTTCAACAGAGTTTCTGCAAGTTTCATCAAGTCAAATTTAAGGGGTACCTAGATTACCCTCTTTTCCAGATTTAATAACAGTCTTTTGTGTCCGCAGAATGTGTCTGTAAAGTTTCAGCTCAAAACACCCATCAGATTATTTATTATAGCTTTCACTAGTTTGTGTTTTATAGCTCTCAACAGATTTTTGCTGTTTTTGTTTACTGCGCCTATAAGGCTAGTCCTCCCTGCCCACCGTTCCCAGGTGCCTGTTAGTGTGCCTCAGACAACAGACAGACATAAAAAAAGCAGATCTCACGTAACGTTTGTGAGAAATACTACAGTAAGAACTTTCCCAATGATTATTTGATGGATTTGTCGTTCATGCACACAGCGCGAACACACACACATACAGCGTAGCGTGCGCATTTAGCTTTGCACTGTCTTTGCACGCAAATGTGACAGGATACAGGTTAATATCCACTGCTGTATGGATATCTGTTATGTTAATGTACAAAATAAACCTGATTTAACGTCCACAAATCGGGATTGAAGCGTCTTCTTGTATAATTGTTCTGACGCGCGGCTGTGGTGATGAAGAAAAGCTGAAGTAAATGGCTGTAATTCATTACACACATGCACTGTTTTAAAATATTTTAAACTTGTAAAACTCACTCTTGATCACATTTGATGATAATTCATGATTCTAGCAAACTGAACAGATCTTTTATTCCCGGTTGCTTTGCGCACGTCCTGTCTTGTTGATAGGATTATAAACGTTACTACAGAGACATGTTAATACGCAGCTGTCAATCAATTCGGTGGGCGGGGGGACCGCACTCCTATGTCAAGTTGCAGTCGGCCTTAAAACCGCTCCAATTGGTCCACCGTTTTTATGTTGTTAAATTGTAAAAAAAAGCACTGTGTGTGTTTATATCAGCCCAATATGACGCTCTATACACTATACCTACACATGTCTGTCCAAACAGCTTGAAAAGTAGATTTTTCACCATAGGTGCCCTTTAAGACTTTAAGACCCTTTTAAGATCATTATAAATGAAATTTTAGACTTATACAGGGCTAAACACTAATGATTATTTCTGATGCTTGCCACAAATAAATCTAATGTAATTATTTCTTAGCGACATTCTTTAATGTGTCAAAACAAGAAAACTGGTTGTATACATTATTTTCAACATAATATTACTTTCTTTTTTTAAATGACAAGTTTAACATAGTTAAAATGTATTTATATATATTTATACTTATACTTTATATATTTTATATATATTTATTGTATGTAATAACCACTTGTTTCATCCCGGTAAACACAATTTCACATATGTTCAATGGCAGAAGGCAGGCTTGGCCAGATATTGGGACTTCTATATAGACAACACCATCGCTAATTCTAGTGACCTCTCCAAAACATTTTAATTGGCACATTTCAATCCATTTCGTTATTTCCAAGTTCGACAATTTGTTCAAGCCCAGAGCTTAACTTTTCCTGACCTACCACCTGCTTCAATGCTGGACAAAATCCTACAATCTCCTACTGCTCTCAACGGTCAAATCGCAGCATTATACATGATTATTATGTCTCCAAATGATGCTTTAATAGACCGAATTAGAGGAGAGTGGGTAAAGGACATTGGAACTGAAATACCTGATGATATATGGAAAGAGGCTTTGAGTAGAGTAAATAGATCCACTTCCTGCGCACGCCTCAACCTCATTCAATTTAAAATGATTCATCGTGCATGCTACAGAAAATGTTCAAAAATATCTCCTTCTATTGAGGAGGTGTGTGATCGGTGTAAAGTTGACAAGGCAGACTTTTTTTTCCAAATGTTCTGGCTTGGGCTTGTCAAAAGTTGAGTGACTATTGGACACATTTGAAACACTAAATGAAGCCTATAATTTAGAAATAAATCCTGGTGTTGAGTACAAGAACACAAAACATCATTGACAAACAAGGAAAACATGTTTTCGCCTTCGCTACTTTGTTAGCAAGGAGAAGAATACTACTTGAGTGAAAATCAGCAGCTTCACCTAAAGCTTCAACGTAAATGTGTGATCTGATTTTATAATTGATATTAGAGAAAATTAAATATTTAATGTAGGGATCCATCTAAAGATTTTATTAGACATGGCAACCTATGATCACATATTTTCTCTCTCCTTTAACTGATTTATATAAAGAAAACTGGCCAAACAAGTTTAATTGTGATCACCAACATGGTTTGGTCTCATATTTATGTAGAAGACCACTATAAATGTATAAGATTATTGATTTGTATTATCATTAACTGTTGGTAACTATTTATTTGAATTATTTTCACATTTGATATTGTATAATTGTAAACGTATACAATACTGTAAAGTTTATTAAAAATATATTATGTTATTATCTTTATTTATTTATTATTAAATATTATTTATTTTATTTATTATTACATATTTATTATGTTTTCCGTTTTGCTATACTTTCATCCATTCCTGTTGTAATTGTATTTTAATTGTCTGTAAATTCATTTCGGTGGCAAGGTTCAAAAAAAAGAGGGGAAAAAAAATTTACTATCTTGATTGTACAAAATGTTTTTTAAAGCTTGAGAAAATGATCAGAAATAAATGTAAAAAAAAAAAAAATAATAATAATAATATTAATACACACACACACACACACACACACACACTGTGGAGGCAATTACATAAATAATTTATATATATATATTTGTTGGCTTTTGGTCCAAACTGATTGAGTATAACTTATAAAACCTTAAGTTCTATGTCTATTTATAAATATTATGTCTATTCGAACAAATTGCTCTGTTATTATCATGAGAAACTGTAATTGTTTTGTTTTCTTTCCTTGATTTTAAGATGGATTGTTGGTGATTGGATGAATGTCGGCCGATTACTTGGACAGAGGAAAATTAAGAGCTTTTTAAAATTATTTAAGACATACAACACAATATTTCAGTGAATTTAAGACTTTAAGGCCTAAAATTAGTATTATTTTTTATTTAAGACATTAAGACTTTTTAGGATCCCGCAGACACCCTGAACAAAAGAGTCACCATCTAGACTCTCCAAAAAGTCATTGAATACTTTACAAATAGACCAAAATGTGTTTTTCAATTCAACACAAAGAGGTCTTTTCTAACCTCTATATAAACACATTTTACATATACAGTACAGTATAAAAATCTGAATGATGAATTAAGTGCAATCTTGCTGCTATAGAGATATATATAGAAAATTCTGCAAGGCGTCATTCCCTTTTTAGGATGGTCTTTTTTACAAGAACACACAATTGCATATTTCGCTAGCAAAAACATAAAATTAACAGGAAATCACTCAATTCATCAACTCTAACATCAGTCATAATGATATAGCTGCGAGACGGACATACTGATAGGTTAACCTCTATATAAACACATTTTACATATACAGTACAGTAAATAGTAAGCTTTATAAATAATAATAATAATAAACATACAGTTTATAAACATACAGGACCCTTACTGTAACCAATAAAGCCACTTAAGAGTAAATACTTTTATATAAATATTTGTTTCTTATTTGTACAGTTAATAAAAAGTCTTTTTACTTGCATATAAACCAACTAGATGCATATAACTTCATACTTTTTATTGTTTACTTTATTTTCCACTTAATTAAATGTCCTTTTGTCTTCTCATACATGTATATATGTACGCTGAGCTCCTGAAAACAACAACATAAAAACTCCTTGTGTGTTTGCGCACATTTGGTGAACCAAGCTCATTTTAACCCTAATTCTAAATATAATAATAATAATAATGAAAAATAATAATAGCAATAATAATAATAATAATAATAGCAATAATAATAATAATAATAGCAATAATAATAATCAGGGCTTTACATTAACACCCGCTAACCCGCCAAAAGCGGGTAGATTTCAGTTGTGGCGGGTTAGACAGGCACTCCCACTAGCCACTTTGGCTGGCTGAAACTCATTTTTAAATTGCCAGTGCTGGCTTGTCGTCACTACAGATAAGACTGTTAGTTTATGACCGTTTGTCAATATGCGTACAAATGTGATCTTAGAATCGAGAAGCAGCACGACTGACAAAAACAGCTTTTCGTGCGAGCAAAAGAAAGCAGCTGAATAACGAATGAGAGGATCACGCGCATGGTGGCATTCCTCACTCACTGACGAGGACTTTAGTGTCGCGCTTATAGCACGATGATTTGATGCACACAAGTGTTTAAAAGCTCCTGTGCCGTTTCCTCACTCGAAGCAACCGTGCCTGGAAATGAAACTAGTGTAACACTCGTGCACCCACAGTCCTTCAAGGGCTCGAGATTTTTTGTAAGCAGCAGCAGTCGGCGCCGTTTTCGCTTTAACCATTCTTTGAACAGATTATTAATTGGCCTAACATTAACCGTGTGTGCGGCATCATCCTTTCATTATCACGCACAGAATGTTTTTTACCCGCTTTCTTTTGCTTGCTGTTATTTTGTGTTAATATAGTTTAATAATCATCCTTTACAATAATATTGCTTTAATATGTTGTTGCATGCATAGTTAACTGGTGATCTGGGAGCCAGAACAGACCACTGTGCATAGTTTTAGACGTGTGAGAATATATATATATATATGTTTAAATGTCAGCTGTTTGTTGAATAAAAAGTGTATGTATACAGCAGTATTTTGCTTGTTTTGACATATTATTTAAAACTTGTGGCAAGGAAATAATTAGTTTGCTGTGGCCAGAGAAAAAAAAATTGGTAAATCCTCATTGTGTTAAGCCCTAAAAAATCCTGTGAAAGAAAAATAATTGCAATGCGACACTTTTTTATGAAAGCACAACCCATTTGCTCATGCTCATTGAGTAAGCTTATACACAAAAACAGTTAAATGAACGAGGAGGCAAGTGGAAAAAGCTCAAAATCTAAATTAAGTAATTTTAGCATGCCAAAGTCAAATTTATGCATATAAAATATATTTTCCCAGCAACAAAATTGTGGCTAGTGAAAATGGTGAGTGGCTAGTAATGTTAGAAAACTACTAGCCACAGTGGCTGGTGACCAAAGTTAATGTCAAGCCCTGATGATGATAATAATAATAATAATAATAATAATAATAATAATAATAATAATAAT
>CAIGQZ010011852.1:0-10417 GCA_903798205.1 Danio tinwini
ATAAACATTACATAATGTAAATAAGTGTCATTTAATAAGAATATGCGAATAACTCAATTTTGACAAAAATGTCAGATAAAACCTAAGGTGATGAAATGTAGTGAGATTAGATCCAGCAGTAGATCCTTGATGTGCAATCTGACATGCACAACACTCATCGCTGCAGTGCATGCCAGAGTGTGTGTGTGTGTGGACACATGATGTGCGTTTTCAGCGGTGTAGTATGGATGGATTGTTGGATGCAGATCGTTTTCATTCTAAAACAATGTTTTAAAACTAAAACGTATTAGTGTATAAACGGGGTCTTAGCCAAAGCACATCATTGGCAAAACGCTTCTCTTTCCAATGAATATAAGTAATATAATATCATGTTGCCATATGGCAACAGCAGGAAAATAAAGGGTTAAAGGCATAGTTCACCCAAACCCAAAGTTCATTTACTTACCATTTACTTGTTTCAAACCTATAATAATAAAATAATATATGTTGAAGAATGCTGAAAACCTGTAAAAAATAACTATGGAAGTTAACAGACAGATGTCTCTAGCTTTCTTCAAAATATCTTATTTTGTGTTTAACACAAAAAAAGGAACTCATAAAGGTTTGGAACCACTTTAGGGTGAGTTAATAGTAGATACATTTAAAAGTGTGTGTAGTAAAGTTCGTTTGTATGAGGGAAGAAGAAGACAGGATCGGCGATATCAGGTAAGACAATACTTTTATTTTTCAGGTATATTCTCACCCCACGTGTAGCTGTGCGGGTGTGTGTGTGTGTGTGTGTGTTCTCTCCTCTCTCTCTCCCGGCTGCTCCTTCTCTCCTTAAGAAGGGTGTCTCTCCAGCCCAATCACTAGAATAAACAGGTGTTATTTATTATTTCTGATTGGCCTGCTGATTAGCCGCCGGGCTCCTAACATGCTCTCCACCCTCATTGGGTATTCGATCATGCTTACCTCTGCACATACCCCCACCGCCCGCCTCAGGCCGCATTCTGTGAGAACGGCCCACCTTATCGCCAAACACTCCTTTTCTATGGTGCTGTACTTAGCCTCACTCTTACTGAGTTTGCGGCTAATGTACAGCACCGGCCGTTCCACTCCTGCCACCTCCTGGGAGAGAACCGCCCCCAGACCCCGATCGGACGCATCCGTCTGTAAAATAAAGGGGAGAGCAAAGTCAGGAGGTCAGGAGCGTGCAATAGCGGCCCCCCGCAAAGTATAGATTTTACCTTTGAGAAGGCCTGTTGGCACTGCTCCGACCATTGGACGGTATCTGGTCCCTCCTTTTTAGTGAGATCAGTCAATGAGCTGACGAGGGCCGAATAATTAGGAACAAAACGCCTATAATATCCTGCCAGTCCCAAAAACTGTCTCACCTCCTTTTTGGTCTTAGGTCTCGGACAGGTTGCAATAGCTGCAGTCTTATCAATTTGGGGCTGCACCTGCCCGTGACCTAAGTGGAAGCCCAGATACCTTACCTCTACTCGCCCAATTGCGCACTTCTTCGGGTTGGCCGTGAGCCCGGCCCGCTTCAGCGCTGACAATACCGCCCTCAGATGTTGCATATGCCGCTGCCAATCATTACTGAAAATGATGATGTCATCTAAATAAGCAGCGGCATATGCGGAGTGAGGGCCAAGTATTTTGTCCATCAGCCGCTGAAACGTAGCCGGTGCCCCGAACAGCCCGAACGGAAGTGTCACAAATTGGTGCAATCCAAACGGCGTTGTGAAGGCTGTTTTTTCACGGGATATTGGAGATAAGGGGATCTGCCAATAACCCTTTGTCAAATCCAACGTCGAGTAATATCGAGCAGCACCTAACCGGTTGAGCAACTCGTCAATACGCGGCATTGGATATGCGTCGAATTTCGACACAGCGTTGACTTTTCTATAATCCACACAGAACCGGACCGAACCATCAGTCTTGGGTACCAAGACGATTGGGCTGGCCCAGTCACTGTGGGATTCTTCTACTACACCCATTTTCAACATATTACTCAATTCTTCCTGAATCACTTTTTTCTTGTGTTCAGGTAGGCGATACGGCCGGGTCTTAACGACCACGCCTGGTTCGGTCTCGATATGGTGCTGGATCAAGTTAGTACGACCGGGCAGGGGTGAGAACACGTCAGAATATTCACGTTGAAGGTGCCGGATATCAATGAGCTGGCTCGCTGAGAGATGGTCACCCCTGGTGACCAGAGTGCCTGGCCGCTGTCGGCCCGTGCTCACTGGTCCCAGGTCATCCTCGTTGTTAATAAGCGTAGCCAGCATCACCTCCTCCGGCTCCCTCCACTGCTTCAGCAGATTAATGTGGTATATTTGACGTGAATCAGCCCTGTCCGAACGCATTACCTCATAATCGAGATCGCTGACTCGTCGTGTGACCACAAACGGCCCTTGCCACTTGGCGAGTAATTTAGAGCTGGAAGTGGGTAGCAGTACAAGGACTTTATCTCCCTGTGAAAATTTGCGTAGTTTAGTGCCCCTGTCATAACGCCGGCGTTGGTCATCCTGGGCCTTAAGCAAATGCTCCGTAGAGAGCCGCCCCAGTGTGAGGAGTTTTGCTCTAAGGTCCAGAATATATTGAATTTCGTTTTTACTGTTTGAAGGCTCGTCCTCCCAAGCCTCTCTAACGACATCTAAAACCCCACGGGGCTGTCTGCCGTAGAGGAGCTCGAAGGGGGAAAACCCTGTGGAGGCTTGGGGAACCTCCCGCACAGCGAATAACAAGGGCTCTAACCACTTATCCCAATTTTTCGCGTCCTCGTGAACGAATTTACGGATCATGGATTTAAGTGTGCGATTAAATCGTTCCACCAGCCCGTCTGTTTGTGGGTGATAGACGCTAGTGCAAATTGATTTAACGCCCAATAATCCGTAAAGCTCGCGCATGGTGCGTGACATGAACAGTGAGAATCTCCTTGGGGATTCCCACTCGGGAGATTATGCGAAACAGAGCCTCCGCAACGCTCTTTGCTGAGATGTTACGGAGCGCTACTGCTTCCGGGTATCGGGTTGCATAATCTACTAGAACTAATGCAAACCGGTGCCCGCGTGCGGATCGCTCTAATGGCCCGATGAGATCCATCCCAATTCTCTCGAAGAGGATCTCCATAACTGGCAATGGGCGCAATGGCGCTTTTGGGGTGGCCGGTGGATTTACCAGCTGACATTCACGACACGCCGCGCACCATCTGCTGACATCACCGTGAATGCCCGGCCAAAAGAATCGGGCCATGAGGCGATTTAGTGTGGCCGCCTGACCTAAATGTCTGGCCATAGGATTAGAATGAGCCGCCTGGAAAAGCATTTCCCGACGGCTCTTTGGTACTAATAATTGGGTTGTATCTTCCTTTTTCTGAGCGTCTTGGGTCACTCAATACACCCTATCATTAATAATTGCAAAATACAGATGGGAGAGGGGTCGATCAGGCTGCAGGATCAGTGACCTGCACTCTTTCTAGGGCATGTCTGAGTGTGTCGTCACGCGACTGCTCCAGGGGAAAGTCTTTACACCGGGATATTCCCGGCCCTTCCCCTGAGTCAGTGCGTGACGTCACTGATTGGGATTCCCCCAGCTGAGCGACCCGCCCCCTCTCCGGCGATTTCTTTTTCCAAGAAACACCCGCACATAAGATCCTTAATAATCTATTAAATCCAGGCCAATTGGTTCCCAGAATTAGCGAGTGTTTGAGATGCGGGTTAACCGCCACCTCTACGTTATGCTTTTTCCCCCTGAATTGAATATCCATAGCCGTTAGCGGGTAGTGAATTACATCCCCATGCACACACCTTACCCTTACCGTGCGGCTCGTATCCAATACCGGGTCTTGAAGCAGGCTTTGGTGGATGGAGGTCTGGTTACACCCCGAATCCACCAAAGCTTGATATGTACCCCCTTTAATACTCACTGGTATCCGGTATAGCCCGTCGCGACCGGGGGCGACGATTGGCGTGGCAGGGACGCGAATCAACGCACTCACCTCCTTCACGGAGCTGACTTTTGGTGCGCTATCCTCGCCCCCGCGGCGCCAATGCATCGGCCCAGACCTTTTCACTACACCCCCGGGGCCAGCAAGACCAACCGATTGAACCGGAGAGAGACCTGGCGCTGTCTGGGAAGCAGCCAGGGGTGGAAACTCCGCCCCTCCGTCCTGATAGGTTTCCCCTTCCAGCGGGGCTGGCTGCGGATCCGCCTCATTGCACCGCCGTCTGGGTGCTGGCGTGGGCGGCCTCCGCATTCTGGGCCTGGGAACAGGACGAGAGAGAGAGAGAGAAAGAGGGGGAGAGAAGAGAGAGGTTATTTCGCCGACCCTGGACTTCGCCACCAGGTGATCCTCCGCCAGCTGGATAGCCGTCTCCAGATCCTTGGGCCGGTGGCACTGGACCCACTCCGATGTTCGGGATGGGAGGCGGGTGATGAACTGCTCCAGCACCACGGCATCCATTATCTGGGCGATGGTCCGGCCATCCTGTAGTAGCCATCTGCGGCAGGCATCACGGAGCTGCTGGGCGAACGCATAGGGCGCTGGAGAATAGCTCGCTTTAGGTGATGGTACTCCAGAAGATTCTGGGCTGGTAGCTGCTGGGCTGCGATTTGGGCTTCGCCCGAGAGCAGCGGGATGACTCGAACCGGCCACTCGGCCCGCGGCCAGCCACATGCCTCTGCCATCTTCTTGAAGAGATCGAGGAAAACTTCCGGGTCGTCCTCTGACGCCATTTTCTGTAAGGCGATGGGAGGGTGGGCGTCAGATGTTGGAGCGGGCCGGATCTCCTGGGACAGCAGACTCCGGAGTTGCTCGCGGTCCTCCCGCTGGGCCTCCATGAGGACTTGGAAACGTTGTTCCTGGGTGTTCTTCAGCTCCACCAGCGCATCCTGTTGTTGTTGGTGGAGGAACGCGAGGGCCTGGATGGCTTCCGCAAATGGCAGTCTTGACGGAGTGGTCATTCTGGCAGCAAAGTTTCTTCTTCTTCCCGGGTTTCGGCACCACTGTAGTAAAGTTCGTTTGTATGAGGGAAGAAGAAGACAGGGTCGGCGATATCAGGTAAGACAATACTTTTATTTTTCAGGTATATTCACACTCCACGTGTAGCTGTGCGGGTGTGTGTGTGTGTGTGTGTTCTCTCCTCTCTCTCTCCCGGCTGCTCCTTCTCTCCTTAAGAAGGGTGTCTCTCCAGCCCAATCACTAGAATAAACAGGTGTTATTTATTATTTCTGATTGGCCTGCTGATTAGCCGCCGGGCTCCTAACATGCTCTGCACCCTCATTGGGTATTCGATCATGCTTACCTCTCCACAGTGTGAATGAAATACCCCTTTATGTATGTGTGTGAATGAGTATGGATGTTTCTCAGTACTGGGTTGCAGCTGGAAGGGCATCCGCTGTGTAAAACATATGCTGGATAAGTTGGAGGTGTGGTGACACCTGATGAACAAGCCGAAAGAAAATCAATGAATGAAATACCCCTTTAAATGAACAGATGAGAAAAATTACACCATAATTTTGGTTATAAAATACATAGAGGGAAATAAGTATTCGATCACACTGTGATTTTTCAAGATCTCCTAATTAGAAATCATGGAGGGGTCTAGAATTTTCAGTATAGGTGCAATTCCACTGTGAGAGACAGAATCTAAAAATAAAAATGCAGAAATCACATTGTATGATTTTTTTTATAATTTATTTGTAAATTACTGTGTGAAATAAGTATTTGATCACTTGAGTCAAGCATTTTAAATATTTAGTACAGAAGCCTTTGTTAACAATTACAAAGGTCAAAGGGTTCCTGTAGTTCTTCACCAAGTTTGCACACACTAAAGGAGGGATTTTGGCCCACTCCACCATACAGGTCTTCTCTAGATCTGTCAGGTTTTGGGGCTGTCGCTGAGGAACATGGAGTTTCAGCTACCTCCAAATATTTTCTATTGGATAGGTCTGGAAACCGGCTGGGCCACTCCAAAACCTTGATATGCTTCTTACGAAGCCACTCCTTGGTTTTCCTGGCTGTGTGCTTTGGGTCATTGTCATGTTGGAAGACCCAGCCACGACCCATATTTAATGCTCTGACTGAGGGAAGGAGGTTTTTGCCCAATATCTCACAATACATGGCCACGTTCATCCTCTCCTTAATACATTGCAGTCGTCCTGTCCCCTGTGCAGAAAAACACCCCAGAGCATGATGCTTCCAGCCTCATGCTTCACTGTAGGTATGGTATTATTGGGATGATACACATCATTCTTCTCCCTCCAAACATGGTGAATGGAGTTAAGACCAAAAAGTTTTACTTTGGTCTTATCTGACACATCACACATCTGTTAACATCCAGATGTTCCCAGGCAAACTTCAGCCGGGTCTTGACATGGGCTAACTTAAGCAGGGGAACCTTCCGTGCAATGCATGGTTTTAAAACATGACATCTTAGTGTATTACTGATAATAGCTTTGAAAATGGTGGTCCCAGCTCTCTTCACGACATTGATCAGCTCCTCCCGTGTAGTTCAGGGCTGATTCTAGACCATTCTTGGCATCATTAATACCCCACGAGGAGAGATCTTCCGTGGGGCCCCAGTCCGAGGGACATTGACAGTCATCATTAGCCTCTTCCATTTTTTGACAATTGCTCCAACAGTTGTGCTTTTTTTAATCTGCTTGGCAATTGCCCCGTAGCTACTAAATTAGAATCATGAGCAGAGTCTAGCTAGACTATTTTAAAGCAAAATAACAGGTCTTTGAGGGTCAGAAATTTGGCTGAAAAGCAAGTGATCAAATACTTATTTCACACAGTAATTTACAAATAAATAAAAAAAAAATCATACAATGTGATTTTTACATTTTTATTTTTTAGATTCTGTCTCTCACAGTGGAATTGCACCTATACTGAAAATTCTAGACCTCTCCATGATTTCTAAGTTGGAGATCTTGAAAAATCACAGTGTGATCAAATACTTATTTCCCTCACTGTATATCTAAAACTATAGACTATTCAATTCTGGCTATGTGCAGTTTAAATGAATCTCTTTTTTCTGAGCAGAACAACTCTTTCAGCATTGTCTTAAACCTTGTATAAGCACTTATCTCATGTGTCCCAGAATGTAAAAGAGGTTCTCGGTAGGGCACATTAAACATCACACCACTGGACAGACAGTTGAGAAAGTCTGTACGTGTAACCCTGAGGCAGTGAAGAAAGTGAGTGAGAGAGAAATAGCCCACAGTGACCTTTCTATCCCATCACATCATCCTCAATCAGCAATGTTTCAGTTAGAGAGCCTGGCGAGATGGTTAGACAGACAGAAATGAGTGAAGAGATGTTTGACTGTTCTTTTTGATGAAGCATCAGAACTGCCTCCTACTGTAACTCATGTCTGAGTAAGACGATCATCATTTTGGCTTGCCTGACAGATCCCGCTGACACTGAGGGAGATAAATCTGGCTCAACCAAACGAGAAATATGTTCCACAAAGCTGGTGGGCACCAAATGATGAGAGAGAGAAAGAGAGAGAAAAGCGACATTTGAATAACACAATGATACAGTATTGCTTACACTTTTATTTTATAGAATTTTTATTTTTTATTTTTTTATAGACAAGAAGATGGAAGATTTGTTTTCCAATAAAGAAAAGGTTACATTTGCCAATTAAAATAGCAGTATTGTTGAAGATGTAGGTTATTGACAGAAGGGGAAATGAAAACCAAATGCAAAAAATAGTACAATATGGAAAGATTCATTCATTTATTTTCTTTTCGGCTTAGTCCCTTTATAAATCTGGGGTTGCCACAGCGTAATGAACCGCCAACTTCTCCAGCCTATGTTTTATGCAGCGAATGCCCTTCCAGCTGCAACCTATCACTGGGAAACATCCATGCACACTCACTCACACACATACACTACGGACAATTTAGCTTACCCAATTCACCTATATCGCATGTCTTTGGATTGTGGGGGAAACCAGAGCACCAGGAGAAAACCCATGCCAACACAGGGAGAACATGCAAACTTCACACAGAAACGCCAACTGACCCAGCTGAGGCTCAAACCAGCAGCCTTCTTGCTGTGAGGCAATCGTGCTATCCACTGCACTACCCTGCAGCCCCAATATGGAAAGATGAATGATTATAATAGTAAAATAGGCAGGCATATCATTGATTATGTAGGCTTATAAAGTGCATATAAGTGCATATAAAATCCATGTATATTATGACATTTTACACATGAATTATTGATTTAAATTTTAGACATTAGGGTCTGTTATGAATCAAATAGATCACTGCATATTTAATTAATTATTTGCATATATGTGGTGCATTCAATTGAGTTGTTTAAAAGCAGCACTAAAAGTAGTGAAAAAATTCCTCAAAGATTTTGGTCCATATTGATATGATAGCATCACGCAGTTGCTGCAGATTTGTCGGCTGCACATCCATGATGCGAATCTCCCATTCAACTACATCCCAAAGGTGTTCTATTGGATTGAGCTCTGTTGACTGTACAGGCCGTTTGAGTACAGTGAACTCATTGTCATGTTCAAGAAACTAGTCTGAGATGATTCGTGCTTTATGACATTATACACAATATTCTGCTGGAAGTAGCCATCAGAAGAAGAGAACACTGTGGTCATAAAGGGATGGACATGGTCGGCAACAATACTCAGGTAGGCTGTGGCACTGACACGATGCTCAATTGGTACTAATGGGCCCAAAATGTCCTCCACACCATTACACTACCACCACCAGTCTCAACCGTTGAAACAAGGCAGGATACATCCATGCTTTCATGCTGTTGATGCCAAATTGTGACCCTATCATCGGAATGTCACAGCAGAAATCAAGACCAGGCAACATTTTTCCAATCTTCTATTGTCCAATTTTGGTGAGGCTGTGTGAATTGTAGCCTTAGTTTGCTGTTCTTAGCTGACAGGAGTGGCACCCAGTGTTGTCTTCTGCTGCTGTAGCTCATCCGCCTCAAGGTTGAATGTGTTGTGTGATCAGAGATGCTCTTCTGCATACCTCGGTTGCATATACTCGCCATTCTCCTCTGATCTCTATGATCAACAAGGCATATGCGCCCACAGAACTGACGCTCACTGGATATTTTCTTGTTTTCTGACCATTCTCTGTAAACCCTAGGATGGTTGTATGTGAAAATCTCAGTAGATCAGCAGTTTCTGAAATAGTCACACCAGCCCATCTGACACCAACATCCATGTCATGTTCAAAGTCATTTAAATCACCTTTCCTCCACATTCTGATGCTCGGTTTAAACTGCAGCAGATAGTCTTGACCATGTCTACATGCCTAAATGCATTGAGCTGCATTAACGAGCAGTTGGACAGGTGTACCTAATAAAGTGGCTGGTGAGTGTATATGTGTCAAAAATTTTGAATATCGAGGGAAAGTCCATTTATTTCAATAATTTGTTTGTGTTATATTAGTTCACTACACACAAAGTGAAAAATTTCAAGCCTTCATTTGTTTCAATTTTAACGGTTATGGATTAAAGATGAACAAAACACAAATTCACTACTTGACAAAATTAGAATATGTCATGAGACCAATAAAAAGGGATCTTAAACACATGTTGGCCTTCTGAAAAGTGTGTTAATGTACTGTATTATGTCCTTTGTACTTTGTTGGGGCTCCTTTTGCACTAATTACAGCATCAAGGCGGCGTGGCATGGAGGCAATCAGCCTTTAACACAGTTGAGGAGTTATGGTAGCCCAAGTTGCTTTGATATCGGCCTTCAGCTTGTCTGCATTTTGGGGTCTCTGTTCCCTCATCTTCCTCTTGACAATAGCCCAAAGATTTTCAATGGGGTCAGGGTCAGGTGAGTTTCCTGGCCAATAAAAAACATGGATACCATGATCCTTAAAGAGCCACTATTATGGGTTTTTGAGAATGACCCTCCATGTAGTGTGTAACACAGCTCTCTTAGATTCACCAACTGGCAGCCAAAACCGGCGGCCAAAACTTGACTCTGGACTTGATAAAAGACAATGGACCAACACTAGCAGATGACATGGCTCCCCAAACCATCACTGACTGTGGAAACTTCACACTGGACTTTAAGCAGCTATACTTTTGTGTCTCTCTGCTTTTCCTCCAGACTCTTGACTACAAGTTCAACTACATTGTTGAACTTTGTCATGATATTCAAATTTTGTGAAATACTGGATTTGCATTTTTTTTATACATAATCATTCAAATTGAAACAAATGAAGGCTTGAAATATTTCACTTTGTGTGTAGTGAACTAATATAACACACACGTTTTATTTCAGAAATTACTGAAATAAATGGACCTTCTCTATATATATATATTTTTTTTGGCATACCTATGTGTGTGTGTGTGTGTGTGTGTGTGTGTGTGTGTGTGTGTATATATATATATATATATATATATATATATATATATATATAT
>CAIGQZ010011873.1:0-10893 GCA_903798205.1 Danio tinwini
ATATATATATATATATATATCCCTGCAAAGTCCTGGAGGGACTGTTAGATTAATATTTGTACGACACACCATATGACAGCCTGAATTCTGTGATTGTGGTTAAAGTCTGTGTACTTAGAAAATATCAGAAGTTTAAAGTGGCACGCCTTCAAATACATGGAGATATTTTGTTTGTTGTTGCCGGAGTATCCAAGGCACAAGCTATAGAGACAGAACTCTCGCTGCTCATGCGCAAGAGACACATAAAAAGGTACCAAACTTTACCTTTTAAGATACAAAGGCAGACACAATGGTGGTACCCTGAAGTACCCTTTGCACCTCTAGTTAAGAGTTTATAACTCATTTTGGGCACAGATATGTACCATAAAGGCCCATTGTGGACCTTTAAATAAAGATTGTACTTACATTTTTACTTTTTTTTCTGACAGTGATAGTAAAGTATAATGATCTGTTGAATGTATTGAGATTAAATACACCTTGTAATAAGCAAAACATAATATATTATGCATAAAAATAAATTAAGATTTGTTTAGTCTCTATACAATGAATAGTAAAAAATGAGTTAAATAAATAGTGAATTAATTTTAATTTATGGATGAACTATCTCCTTAAGTGTTTTTAAAATAAATGATAGTTTTGCAGTCTTACACCTGTGTTTTGAGTGTTGAGCACTTCCATTGCTCTTTTCTACTTCAGCTGTTTTGCTCATCAGACTTTTTTTTACTATATTATTTTGTGTGGAGAGATCAGTTCAACTAATATGGAGTGCTAGGAAGGACTGGATTATCTGATTTTTTTTTAAAGGGGCGCAGGAGCCCTAATCGAGGTTGCATTGGCCAACTATGGACATTAGGAATAAAATATGATTCCCCTTTAAGCTTCTTTACATTATTAATCCCTCCATATGCATGGTATGATATATTTATTCAACAAAATAACTCTTTGGACTCTCACTGGTGCGGATATGTTAACGGTTGCCCAGGCAACAGGCAGCATCCTCTGCCATTGTGGTGGTGTTGTCGTTGGAATGCATTAGTCTCTGCAGTTTTGGGACTTTGTTGTGTTCCAATGATGCAGTGTGCCCAAATCTCAAAAAAGTGTTCCTGTGGCATCTGAGACTGCATGCATTGCTGAATCACTTCTGATGTGGTGAATGGTGCATGCTGACTTCAGTTAAGGACACGTATGATGAAGTAATGTATGGTTGAGCTGATTTTTAAAAAATATTTCTGTGATCTTTTCTTGGGGCTGCACGGTGGCGCAGTGAGTAGCACGTCCACCTCACAGCAAGAAGGTTGCTGGTTCGAGCCTTGGCTGGGTCAGCTGGCGTTTCTGTGTGAAGTTTGCATGTTCTCCCCGTGTTCAAGTGTGTTTCCTTCTGGTGCTCCGGTTTCCCTCACAAGTCCAAAAACATGTGGTATAGGTGAATTGGATACACTAAATTGTCCATAGTGTATGTGTGTGAATGAGTGTGTATGGATGTTTCCCAGTGATGGGATGCAGCTGGAAGGACATCCGCTGCGTAAAACATATGCTGGATAAGTTGGCGGTTCATTCCGCTGTGGCGACCCCAGATTAATAAAGGGACTAAGCCGACAAGAAAATCAATGAATGAATAAATGATCTTTTTCTTATTTAACAAGTTACCTAGAGTTGCATTCATCCATTTATAAATCCATTTATTCTATCTCCAGTTATGGCAGTATCACTTTTAGCTTAGTTTAGCATAGACCATTGAATCAGATTAGGCCATTAGCATCTCATTCAAAACAAATGTTTACATAATTTCCCAATTTAACCTAGAAAATAGCAACTTTTCATTTTCCGTTGGTCTTAGTACCCGATGTGACTACAGAAGAGTCAAGCCTTAAATAGGAAAATTATCAAAACTCTTTTGATTTATAACACAAAATACTTCTTTGAGTGGGATGCTAACTGTCTGATCTGATTCAATGATTTATGCTAAGATAAGCTATAAAAGTGCTCCTGCCAGACCCAGAGATCATCTAAATGGATTTAAAAATAGATTTAAAAATAGAACAGCTCAACTGCATAACGATGATTTGTAAAAATAGCCTAATTTAAAAATAAAGTGTTTTACACTATTTTAACCCTTTTTTAAGATTTAAGGTAAGTCTTCTGTCTCCATAATGTGTCTAAAGTTTCAGCTCAAAATGCCCATCAGATTATTCATTGTACCTTTCAGGATCTGGGAAATTTGAGCTGTTAAGGCATTGTTTTTTTTGCCTGTGCCTTTAATCCAAATGAGCTGGTTCTCCCCACCCACCGTTCCCACTTGCGTTGTCAGAGCCAGTTATAAAGCATGCACGCTTTCACGGCAGGAAAAAAATTAAATAAAAGAGACTTACTGTGTTTCTATCACTCCAATATACCAATGGACACACTATATCTACACAGTTTTGTTTAAAAGTTCAAAAACTTACAAAAATTTTTCTCATAGGTGCCCTTCAACTTTTCAGCAGAGATTTTTGGGTGTTATCTGTTGGGTATTATGTTCAATCTAACTTTTATGTTTATCATTGTATAAAGAATTACAATCAAAGCCTTAATGCATGTAAACTTTTTGTGCTGCAACTCATGTATTGTAGTTTGTCATTTTTACACCTTAAATCATTGCTTTGCTTAAAAATCATGACCAATAAGTAGGGCTGTGTATTGGCAAGGGGCTCACGATATGATACATATCCCGATACATGGGTCACGATACAATATATCACGATATATTGTGATACAATACATATTGTGATATATTGCAATAGTTTGTATTAGTATGTGTGTCACATTATATTGACAACTTGATAAAGTCGGCAGACAGACTAAAATTCCAATTCCAATGTATTTTCCATCCATTCCAATTCATTAGAACTGCACAGTGTGATTGAACAGAGAACTATATATATTGCAAAGCTTACAAATGGCATTTTTTTTGTCTAATTCAGTACTCCCTGATATAGCTTTAAAACCAAAGTGCAGCCACACGTCAGCTCTAAAAGCTGGAGGCACCTTTATATTTTCGGCCATGCTTACTTTTGCTAACTTCTGATACTGTACTACTTGGTGTTTTGTTAATCACGAGTTAGCGACATTTACAGGAGTGGAGGAAGAGGTTGTTTGGCACAACTTGAATCGATATTTGAGGTTGGACTATTGATACTCTATTGTAAAAGAAATGATCGCGATAGTTAGATGTATTGATATTTTTGCACAGCCCTACCAATAAGCTGGTTCAATTTTTATAATATATGATATTGCAACCCAGTACAGTGAAAACCCTTAATAATAAATATTTGCTTTAAACCCTTGATGCTGTGAAGAATCATTTAAGTAACCTTCATTATTTAGAGTATGAGGATATGACCTACATCTCTTTGACAGCTTTAGAAGATGTTTAAAAAAATAGGGAGGCATAACAAAACTGTGTATTAAAAGAGAGCAGCGTTCTGAAGGAGGAAACAAATATTTGATTGATTCTGTTCATTGGTTTATAGAGGAAATAAAAAGTTCATGTTAAGTTTTCCCATGCATTTAAGTAATGTACACTGCAAATGTGGCACAGAAGTGCAACTGAAGTGGCATTTGCTGTAGTTGTTTTTACACCAACAGTTTACACCAACATGACTTAAATGCTTTTACACATCAACAACAATGCTTTATTTTGATACTAAGCGCTGAGCAGACATAACCTTGCCTGGCTTTGAAGCATCATTGCTTCTTTGCACTGAATTTTGAGCAGACACCTGCAGCCTTTACTTAAGAATGTATAGAAACGCCTTGTCATGTGTTTCAGATTGTGTATATACAGTAGATGCCACTTGCATGTTCATACTGTGCTTACGCTATATATTTACCGGCAGTGAGTGCTATCATAAAAGCTGATGGCTTTTGACACAACTGTTGTTGAAATGTCATTTGAGCCCCTCTAAATTCTGTTTGTTTCCCAAACCTGACATAAACCACAACCTTAATGGGACACTTGTTGAGCTGGCAGGTGTTAATGCTAGATCCTCACAGAGCCATGAAAACCAACAGGGTTTTTGAATATGACATTCAAAATTCATGGCAGATTATTGACTCAATATACTCAAAACAAAGTTCATTTTTGTTTTTTGCTTATTGGTAAAATGAAATCTGAAGTATCTGTTAGTTTGCTGTTAACAAATATTCTGATGTTGTGAATATTTTGATTTTAGATGAGTATGAAAATTTGTGGAAAATTTGAGTTTTTCACTTAATAATAAAATTAACACAACAAAAAAAAAGAGCTGTTAAGAAAGCATTTGATCATACCTTTGTGGATGCGTGTGTACCAGTACTGCAATGAAAATACATATTTACAACATATTGCACTTATTTGCAATAAATATGATCTAATAATATTTTAATAATTAGAATTAAAATGTTTGATCAATTATATTTTAATAAAATTAGGAAAAAAACTAAACTAAAACAAAAACACGAAAGTATATTAATCACATAATTGTAGCAATAAATATAAAATATCTTTATTACTGTTGGAAAAAAATTATAACACTTTATTTTAATGTGTCCTTGTTACACGTGTTCCATGTAAGTACTATAATCATAAATAATAAAAAACTTCACTAAATAATAAAATAAACTTCACTTAACAATAACTCAATGCGCTACAGAAATATAAAAATTTTAAATTCTGTAGCGCATTGAGTTATTGTTAAGTGAAGTTTATTTATAAACGAATTTCGAGAGGATCACGTGATTATGATTGAACACGGCTGGTCATGCATTAACCATGTATGACCAACCAATCAGACGATTTCTAACCCACTATAAAGAGCCAGGGTTTCTTACTACAGTCATCTTCATTTGAAGAATCCCCCCTTCCACCCCTACTCCTCCTCTTTTTCTTTCATAGGGCGGTATGGTGGCCCAGTGACTAGCACTACGGCCTCACAGCAAGAACGTCACCGGTTAAAGTCCTTTAACAGACTAGCTGTCGTTTCTGTGTGAAGTTAGCATGTTCTTCCCGTGCTTGCGTGGGTTTCCCCCGGGTTCTCCGGTTTCCTCCTATGTTCCAAAAACATGCACTACAAGTTAATTGAACAATCTAAATTTAGCACTAGTCAAACTTTTATCCATCAGCATATCTCTCCGTAGCAATT
Source organism: Danio tinwini (assembly GCA_903798205.1). Classification (NCBI taxonomy): domain Eukaryota; kingdom Metazoa; phylum Chordata; class Actinopteri; order Cypriniformes; family Danionidae; genus Danio; species Danio tinwini. Next base: position 5,160 of record CAIGQZ010011873.1, read on the forward strand.
ATTTTCTTCATCAACTCTTACAAAAGGGGGGAGTTCTTGAGATCTACCCGAGCTCAAAGCTCCCCTCTTGCCCTGCAAATGGGAGGGAGCCCAGGGCTCAAGGACCTTTTGAGCTCAGGGCTCTCTCCCGGGACAGCATGCCAAACTTGCTTATAATCAATCATCAGCTAAGTGTGAACTCTTGAAAGACTATTTCTTGGTTTTAATCATCATCTTTTCATCTGTGGCATGAAATTAAACTCTGTTCCTCGAAGTCATTTTGTGTAACAATATTGCATCATCTTGGATATTTTTAATGCTTTCACACTGTACATGTGTGCTGCTTGTATTAAGCATCTTGACTGATTATTCTACTTAATCACAAAAGAAAAAAATAGACAAAAAAGTTGAAGACAAATAACAGTAAATGTACTGACACAGAGCTAAAAATATAGTCATTCCAAGATTCAAAAGTACACATTTTTACACTACTTATTAGAGTACAATTCCAGAGAAAAAATGCACAATTACACAAATTATACCTAAACAGCACAAATGTGTATCTCATTGTAACTTAAAGGTACATAAATGTGTCTTTTACGGTACCAATGTGGGCCAGTTAGCTATTTCTAAGATTGTTAAATAATTTTACCGTTACAATTAAAATACAATTTTTAAATAAAGTGTAACCAAAATTTAGGTAACACTTTATTTTGATGGTCTATTTGAGTATTAGTAGACTGTCTTTTTAATATCTGTTGATACTGCTTCTTCAGCAGACATTTAACTGACTATAAGAAACTTTGCAAGTACATGTCAACTTACACTAACTCTAATCCCAACCTAGTAATACTTGTAATCTAATGAGAATTAGTTGGCATATAGATGCAATGTTAAATTCAACAAACAAAGCATCAAAATAAAATGTAACCAAAGATTATCTTGCTGCAGATCATTCTGTGCATTGTATTAAATGTTATATATTTTTAAAGTTAAGCAAACAGTAAAGTTGTGATGTCACTTAAAAAAGCAGTCTGTTCATAATCAAATGCTGTAAAGTGTTTTATAAATAATTGAAGGCACAGACAGTTGGTGGGAGTGCAGCTGTCTATCGTGGGGATTGATAATATGCAGCTGTACAATGTTTTCCGATGAACTTCAGCCTGTTCTCTCTTTGAGTCCACTGTGGGTCACATGTTCTTGTCTATCTGCTAGTTTCTTGACTTGTGTCATACAATAATAGGTAATTGGTTACTGAATAAAATGAGTATTGCCATTTAGTCATTCTTGTTTTGTTCCAAATTTGATCCTTGCATCCTTGGGTGGATCTTTTTCCCATTTAAATGAGGTTTCTTATGTACTTGAACTCTTACCATAAATGCATGTTAAATAAAGTACATAAAAAACTACATTCAAACGTGTAAAGAGAGCTAAACATGGCAAAAAGCTGAACTAAATTAAGAGCTGGTGTGATGAAATCAGTCAATCAAAAAGGAATTAACAATGACAAAAAGTGCAAACATCACAAGTCAAGTAGGATTAAAAGTGTTATTTGAAAAACATGATCCATATAAGATCTACAAATCTACAATATTACACTCTACAAAAATGCTGGGTTGTATTAACCCAACTTCAAAAAGGCTCAAAAATGACTCAAACCCAACAGCTGGGTTACATTTTGTTATTTTAATTTAATATTAAAAAAGTGAACACAACATTGGATTAAATATGGACAAATATAACCTACATACAATTATAGCATACAACAAACATACAATTAACAAAGTTAATACAACCCAGCAGGGACACATTTGGTAATTCCATAAATAGCATAACTGAGAAGCAAAATTGCTAGTAGTAGACGTTTAGGGCCAGATTTACTTATACTGTAGCTTGCGCAAGCCCAAATCCTCCTTTAATTGGCCTTAAAAACACCTATGCCAACCAATAATGCATAAAAAGATGGAGTCAAACAGGGTTAAAAATATATTCAGATGTGTTATCTGTTGGGCATTTAATGTGGCAGTTAGATAAATATAGAAATACAATTGAGAAGTGAAATCACATAATGCTAATGTAGTAAGGTTCGTTTGTATGAGGGAAGAAGAAGACAGGGTCGGCGATATCAGGTAAGATACTAGTTTTTATTTCAGGTATAGTCACACCCCACGTGTAGCTGTGCGGGTGTGTGTGTGTGTTCTCTCCTCTCCCTCTCCCGGCTGCTCCTTCTCCTTAAGAAGGGTGTCTCTCCGGCCCAATCACTAGAATAAACAGGTGTTATTTATTATTTCTGATTGGCCTGCTGATTAGCTGCCGGGCTCCGAGCATGCTCTCCCCCCTCATTGGGTGTTCGATCACGCTTACCTCTCCACAGCTAATTCTTTCTTCGCTAAGGAATGATATCAGCTTGTTATTGCCTGTTTTTAAACCAAAAACCTCACAAAATTTATTAATGCTTAACACATGAAATAATTGGGGTTACTAAACATTATATAAACAGCTGGTTGTCACACCTACTCCCCCAATCATCATTAGCTATGTTTCCATCCACCTATTTTTATGCGCATTTTTGGTAAGCGCATAAAAAACGGTTGATGGAAACACCATGATGTGCATAAATTTTGAAAATGTGCATAAAAAACATATGCGCATAACTGAGTAGGATAAACTTTTTATTCGATAAGGAAAGATGCGCATGAACTATGATGGAAACACTTTTACCACACAAATTCCAGTGTGCACATTAAAAAGGTCATGTGATTTTGTTATAAGAGATCATGTGATGATAAAAATGTGTGTGAATGGACAAACCAGCAGGCTGAGGACATTATAAACCATCTGAAATGTTGTTTTTGTCATTCTAAAGTACCTCACCGTTTAAGGATTAGTGCTATTATATTATTAATGACATCCAGAATCAAGAGTGTCTGTGCTCCGCATCTGACACCTTCAAACGCCACCGCGCAAGTCATTTATTAGATGAAGAAATGATTGACGCAGCCTCTCCTATTGCAGCAAATTCAGTTTTTACTGTTGATATTTGGCGCCAGTTAATCAGGAAGTGACAATTTTGTTCGCTTTGACTAGTTGGATGGAAACGCAGCTTTATTTGCACGTCTTATATGCGATAATCCAGTTTTGCAAGTTCATTCGCATTTTTGGATGGAAACATAGCTACTCTTCCTCACCAATCACCTGCGCCTGTTCCTCCTCATCAAGGACACTATAAAAGCTCACCTTATCCTCTTATTCCTCGGCCGGTATTGAAGTCGACTGGTTGTCTTCATCTTCGCTCCTTCCATGGATGTTCCTTATGAGTCGTCAAGTCCTTTACACTGATCAAGGGAGGTGAATATTCTTATCTGGTGTTTACTAGAGGATCTGCCATCTATCTGATGAACTGTGTGTCTGTATACTCACCTGCTGATGTTTCCACAAACGAACTATATATTTGATTGTTAACATCAGATGTTTACATTACCATGCTGTGAAAAAAAATCGCTAACAGCATTAACACCACTCCTTACTTCCTCACTTCGATTAAGTGACTTTTTGTTTTGAATGAAACTGATAAACGATAACCATCCTTGTTTTCCTTGTCTACCAGCGTGACACTGGTGTGCCGTAACTTATTTTAAAGATATATCATGTATAAAACAAACAAGAGGAAAACACAGAACTATTACAACATGATCTTTCTATTTCTTTTTAGGGCTTGACAGCTACTTCAAACTTTGCCACTGTATTCAATTCTAATTAAGTTTACTTGTGTAGCACATTTCTACAATAATGATCGTTCCAATGCAGCTTCACAAAAGGTGCACATCATTACATTGCAGTCAAAATCAGAAAAGTTAAAGAGTTGTGTATAGTAGGGGTGTGACGAGATGCCTACTCCACAAGATGAGACGAGAGACGAGATTGGGTTCACGAGAATGAGACGAGACGAGATTTTTACACTATTTTAAAGAAATCCTCAATGATGAAATATATGAACGGAAAATAGTCTTTTATTCAACTGGATTTAAAAAAAAACTAATCGCAAAACTACTTAGGTGCTTTCTTTAAATCAACTAGTAATGAATGTTATTTTACTTCTATTTTAATGAATTATACGCACATGCAAACACTGCTAAATATTTTGCTAATAGCCTATGTGAATGGAAAATAATCTTTTTACATATAATTTTAAATATTAGCTAAATATTTGCTAATATATGAATGGAAAATAGATTTTTATTCAACTAGAAAAAAAATAACAAAATACAAAACAATTTAGGTGCTTTTTAAAAACATTGTAATGAATGGTATTTTATTTCTATTTAAATGAATTCTATGTCATAAAGGCAAACACATGCAAACACTGATAAATATTTATAAACTCTACCAACTGGTTTCTTCGCTGTACAATTTCACATGATATATCGAACTTATTTCCACACACTGAAACAAATATATATAATTTTTTGTATTTCATTTTTTATTTAATAAATGAGTTTCACTTTCATTTAGGGAGATTTCATTTAGGCCTCTTGACTCACTCTGAGCTACTAGATGCAATCATGCGAATATGAAGGACTGATAGGAAAGTTGTTTTGATGGAGTAATACCGCACACAGAATGAAAAAAAACCGAGCTTTTCCTGGACAGTATAAAGTGTGTTCCGTGATGATGATGTGATGATGAGTCTCCAGGAGTTCCTTCAGTGAGTGTGTGTGTTTGTTTGTGCATGCTTAGAGATGTGTGCGTCTGTGGTGCTTTACTGACTCGCTAGGTGTGTAGGTCCTGCCGCAAAATGCGACTAAAAGTCCTTCACGGTGTTAATAGTTTGATTATGGCGTTTACTTATCTGCACTTCAATAATACGACTAAAATAGGAATACTCCACATCTTAGTTCTATTTGTGTTTATGACGATTATGCCTTTCAGCATATCTGGAGTGCTATTCCATTGCACGGATACGAACCATAATGTGTGAGGCTGTAGTTGTAGCCTATGTTGGATGCGGCACCTGCTGAACTCCGGTGAAAAAAGCAGTTACATCACAACCGCCCACCCAACCGAGTGACAATCGCAACTCTGAGGCCATAGTGTATAGGGTTAGCAGTATATAAATGTATTTAACCTGCAGTCGTAAAAAGAAATAATATTTACTGCACATGTAGTAATAAAAAAATCCTCAGTTAAGTGTACGCTAGGGGTGTGAACCTACACTGGTCTCATGGATGCAGTTCAATTTGATATTATGGTGCATTGACGATGCTTTCTATAAACAGTTATATGTTTTCTTCACAACACAAGAATTCTTGAATAAATTTTTTTTATATATATTTATATTTAAACAGTGTATTATTTGAAATACTATTTTGCCCTTTAATACAAGCAGCCAGATTTACAGTATAAAATGAACCTTTAATTTTACCTGCTCTCTTTACCTGCTTTTGATTGCCTCTAAAACTGTCAGCACTGTTCACTGATGAGTGACGCAAACACTGACGAATGCTCAATAACAGTCTATATGCATGTAATAAAGCACACATTGTGCCGCTATCACAGCTGATCCATGATTGACGCCGTGGAGAAAACTTGCTCTACAGAAACCCTCGTGTCAGGATCCACAAATATCGCTTTAATAGCATTAGAGGAGAGGAAAAGTTACCTTACAAACATGCCAGCAGTTCAAAGGTCCAAAGTGAAAGAGAGAGAGAGAGAGAGAGAGAGAGAAAGAGAGGCAGACAGAGAGAGAGAGAGAGAG
>CAIGQZ010012158.1:1508-22421 GCA_903798205.1 Danio tinwini
GCAGCGACCTCTAGAAACAGAACGCCACGTCTGCAGCGACCTCTAGAGACAGAGGAATGCCACGCCCACAGCGCCCTCTAGAGACAGACAAATGCCACGCCCACAGTGCCCTCTAGAGACAGAACGCCACGTCTGCAGAAACCTCTAGAGACAGAATGCCACGCCTGCAGCGCCCTCTAGAGACAGAATGCCACGTCTGCAGCGACCTCTAAAGACAGACGAATGCCACACCCACAGCCCCCTCTAGAGACAAAACGCCACACCTGCAGCGCCCTCTGCTGACTGCTAACCAAGAAACAGAAAAACAGCGTCAGAATCTCGTAAGCGATGGTGTCCAGGATCGAGCTCTCCGTAATGCACCGCCGCATTAAACATCTTCACTTCAGTTCTGACAGCCGTTTACGCACATGACATGACACACACACGCGCACACACACACACACACACACACACACACACAGACACACACCTTTGCTTCAAAGTGCAGAACTGCTACATTATTGGTTACAGACATCTATGTTCTATAAAAAAAATGCCTTTGGTACAATAAATTATCAAAAGGGAGAAACAAAAGTGGTGTAAAATTCACAGCATAATCGTGAAGCCGAAATCAAAGAAGCAGAAGAGCGGGAGGGCCGACAGTAAACACACATGCTGCTTAACTTAAAGCAGAAGAGCGAGCGTGGGGACGCGGCGGCGGCAGTGGCAGTCCTGGGACATCAGCAGGAGGAACTCTGGGTAAGAAAGGCCTCAAATCAGTGTTCTGTTCTCGGTGTCGTGATGAAGGTGTTGCACATCCTCAAAAATACATCAAAGCTTTTGTCACTCCAAGAAGAAGAAGAAGAAGAAGAAGAAGAAGAAACGTCCGGCTCGTCTCGGTTCAGTCTGTAGGATAAGGCCATGTTGAGGAGCAGTGCCCGCGGCCGCACCTCTGTCACGACTGACACATGAAGAAGAAACGCTGCGGTGGCGGCAGCGGGCGAGCGCTGGGCTCCGGCAGCGTCAGAGCTGCAGACCGAAGCTAACGTCCACGGCCGCAGGAGCGCTGGCTCCGCTCGGCTCCAGTATGGACGCGCGCGTGAATCGGCCTCCTCAGGCGGGTCAGGAGCTGGCCACGGAGCTCTGCTGCACACACACGCCTGCCATCGGGGACTCCTCGCGCTCAAGACCCGGCCGCAGACCTACGCCTGCCACGCCCGTCTCCTGCCGCGGGTTGGAGAAGGCACCCAGGCCAAGAGTCATACTGCCGCTGTGGCCGAAGCCCAGGCCGTGGGGCAGCGGGCGGCTCTGGTAGGCGTAGTGATGGTTGCCGGTGGAGGAGGAGGAGGTGGAGGAGGACGAGGCGGAGGAAGACAGCGAGGTCATGGACAGGTGTCCGTGCGTCACCTCCATAGAGTCCTGCGTGGAGGCGCTGTGGGACGGAGAGTAGAGCCGGGGTCGAGGCCGTGCAGGGCCCTGTCCATGCGGCGGCGGGTGGTGGTGGTGATGATGGTGGTGTTGGTGGGGGTGCAGGGCTTTGGGCTGGTGCGGCGGCACGTGGAAGGTGGTCTCCTGGACGGGGTGAGTCTCTCCTGATGCCTGCTGGAGTCCGTCTCCAACCCAGCCCAGGGCCGGCACAAATGCCTGTCTCGCCTGAGGAAGAGGACACACGCACACACACAAAGTAAACAGATTAATATACACGTCACCACTGCACTTCAGATTAAGAATGTGAATTCCTCTATCATTTACTCTAATGGCGTTTCACTGTCATTTAAAATACAACAGGGAGGCTAAAAAGCTGAATAAACTCTCCTCTGTGGGAAAAAGTGGTTTGTTTAGAAGCAAAGCCAGATTAATTCAGTGTAAACCCTGATCCATTATTAACACCGCTGTTGACTCTCTAATGTGACTATATAATAATATAACAATAATTTAATGTGACTGTAAAGGGTACATCTCAGATGGGCAGTGAGAATGAACAGGAATCTACATTTGATCTCCACTTCATTCATTCACAGTTGAGCTAATGAGACTCACAAAGAGTCAAACCCAGAATAATTCTCCTTATGCAGGGTCAGAAACAGAAACCTACAGGCTGATTTTGGGTGATTGTGTGTGTTTGTGTGTTACCTGTGGGCAAAGGTTGTGGCAGTCCATGCCCACCGCAGCACTGAAGTGTCCTCCTCCGCTGTGCCGGTGCTGATGTGTGGGGTCTGAGCGGGCGCGGCCGCTGGTGCTGGTTCCAGACGAGCCTCCTGCACGCATGCACGCACGCACGCACGCACACACACACACACACACACACACACAAACGGTGTGGTCAGACTAGGATACAAGAAGGAAGTCAAGGTACAAAACAAAACATATTTATGCATTAAGCAGACGCTTTTAACCAATGTGACTTACACCCGTGAACACACACCCAGAGCATGGGCTTCCCGGGGAGCAGTGGAGGATCAGTGCTGTGCTCAAGAGAATCACCTCTGCTGTGGTACTGAGGTGGATATTTATTGATTCACTTCAATCCATCTGTATTTCTCCAGCGCTTCTACACTGTAGACTGTGTGGCAGCAGCTGAACACAGAAGTTGTAGTGAACTGAAGCGGTGTCAGTCCAGTGTTCAGAGCTGAAGTTCAGTTTAGTTCAGTTCAGTGTGGTTTAATCTTCACTGCTGAAAGTCCAAACACTGAAGAGCAAATCCATCCATGAGCAGCTCCACAAGACCCAAACCAAGCAGGACAGTGGAGGAACAAACTTCACCAATTGACCAAAGTGAAGGAGAAAAACCTGGAGAGAAACCAGGCTCAGTTGGGCACCACCATTCCTCCTCTGGCCAAACTTCCTGTGCAGAGCTGCAGTCTAGGCGCCAGAGGCTGGAGAACGCTGGATGTCCATCATGACTATCCCCACTAACAACCCCTGCTGGTGCTGGGACTCAAACCTGGGACCTTTGAATCCCCATTCTCTAACAATTAGGCCCTACTCTCTAACCATTACTAACCATAAAGCAATTTTTAAATCTATCATCAACACTGTTAAGCGTTCACACTGGATGTGATTTCTGTCGTGTGGTACACTAGCAATATTGAGACAGAGGCGGCAGGGTAAAATGAGCACTGTACAGAGCCATACGAGGATATTTCCTCAAAAGAAGATTGTGGAGACATTCTAATCATCCAGGATCAACACTCATCATGTGGACCAGTCCTGTGTGTGTGTGTGTTCTGACCTGAGCTGGAGGAGGTGCTGGAGGTGGTCCCTGAGGACTGTGACTGCTCCAGCGCAGGGCTGGTGGACACACTGCTGCTGGTGTTGGTGCCCTCGTCTGCAGTCTTCTTGAAGAAGCTGTGCTGCAGAGCGTAGTACGGCTGGATGCGCGTCTTGGGGTCATAGTCCAGCATCCGCAGGATCAGGTCCTTGAACTTCAGGTAGTCTGCGACGGCGTGACCCGACTCTCCGGCTCTGCGCCCGCCGGGGCCGCCCGCCTCCACACCCAGAATACTGTGCAGCTTCCGGGAGCCTGCAGGCTTATACTGCACACACACACACACACACACATACACACACACACACACACACACACAGAGAGAGAACACAGGATCACACACACTGAAGCACACACAGATCCAGCTGAACACAGAAGCAGTACAGAAGCGTACCCTTTTGCCGTCTTTGGTCTTCTTGGCGCACCACATGCTGTCCGGCATCTTCTCAAAGAACTTCCTGGCTTTAGGTGCCTGCTCCAGGATATGACTGGGAGGAACACCCAACACCTCCACAATCTTATTCATCTGATCAACCTGCAAACAAACAAGCGGTCATCACCAGGAGCCGTGAGAAGACCTTCACTTGCTCTAAATGAACTTCAACTCTGAAAAACTGGACTGATACAGTTTACTAGAACTTCTAAGTTAAGCTGCTTTGACGCTTATTCAGCTGATAAATAGTAGTGTGTAATGTTGAACTCTTCATGCACTCAATGCTAGCAGCTTTGCCCAGAAAGCAGACAGCTTCAGATAAAGGGGAGGGGCTAATGAGGAAGGGGAGGAGCTATTTGGTGCTGGGGTTGGATTGCTTATTTATTTTGGTTAGTGCAGGTAAAATTCTCCCATGTGAGGGATTATGCTGCCTCCCGGTGGTGAATGCAGTGCAGTTGTATACTCATGATAGCTACTGTTGGGTAGTGTGGTGGTTTATTTTACTAATTTGGCAATTAAATATGCATTAAACGTCACCTGATTTACATTTCTGATTAGTAAAAAACATTAGTGCTCCATTTGGGATGACTCTACAGTACATGGTTGAGTGTATAAGTAAGTGTATAGTGTTTAAGAGCATAGTGTGTCATTTGAGATGCTACTATTGTTTTGATGTCTTTTACCCATGACAGGTAAAAATAATGCAGGTACATTTAAACTTGTACAAGTTAACAAAGACGCAAGACAAGACATAAGATGACAATGATATGTCTGTTCAGCTGATGTCACAATCAGGTTTACAGGCTGATCTACAGAGGCTCTGTGTGAGCGGAGTCTGATTAACTCTGGAGGATCCAGTGTTTCCAGAACTTGCCTCATTAGCACCGCTGAAGAGCGGTTCTCCGGTGTGCATCTCCACCAGGATGCAGCCTAGAGACCACATGTCGATGGCCAGATCGTACGGCATCCCCAGCAGGACCTCGGGCGAGCGGTAGAAGCGACTCTGGATGTACTGGTATATCTGTGGACACACAGAGCACGTTAAACAGCAGTCAAACACAAACACCTCAAACATGGGTTTGGGTTGCAGACTCATATTTCTCAACTACAATAATTACAGATCAATGTAGAGCTCAAACATCTAATCCATAGCCTTATAATTATCAATTATGAAAATCATTAGTCGACATGGGTATCAGAATGGCAGACAGAGAAGAGGAACAGCGGGTGTAAAGTGTGTGACACAAGTCCTTTAAAGCCCAGGACAGCAAACAGACAGCCGAGCAGACTGAAACGCATGCTCTGCTCCTCTCACACCTGCAGGGGGCAGCATCTGCATCACTAACCAGAACTAGTGCTGTACATACAAACTGTAAACATAGGAACGCTTACATATTGTTTACTCAGTACTTCTTGCTCACAACAGGATTTGCTCCAGCATCTGAAAATATTTTAAAAAATATGACTATAGATGAATTAGTTATCTCATACAGACCCTGAGCATGCATCAATACCACTGCCATATTGGTACAGGCTCTGAGGACAAAAGTCATTCAGCCTCACCAGTCAAGACTAAAGCCAGTGTGAAGATGCTGGACTTTAGCGATGTGTATGGGTGTAGTAATGAGCAAACAAAGAAAACAGCACAAAGGCAGAACATTTCAGAGGTGTGGTTTAATTTTTTTTACCTTTTTGAATGTTATGAAATACTGGGCTTATGCTAGTTTAGTTTAATAAATCCAGCAAACAATGTAAATTAAATATGCCAACAGGACGCTGCGCTGCCAGAAACTTTAGCTTATTTTAGCTAACTTGTAAGAGTGCCTGATAGCCAGGGCCAGACAGAACCTGTGGACATTTTTTGCTATTTCTGCGCAGAATATTGTAACAAATATGCAGATTTATGAGGACTGATTTTGAGTGCAACTAAAAACGTAATATGTTAGACAAAAAATTATACAGTTTTACCTTTTATTTAACGTTTATAATGCAAATCCCATTAGATCCATTAATTTGGTAAACAAAGCAAGTCTCTCATATAATATTTCTATTAAAAGACAGATATTATTACTCTACAAACTGTATTGTAAATAAATCATATGAACAATTTAATGTTAGTCAGTAATATTACTGAAATTAAATTTAAAAACTGAATAAATATATATTTACACACATTTACACACAACTAAATAAATAAGACTCAATAATATGCTGAAAATCTGAGGTTTTCCGTGTGGGCCTACTGATAACACATGATAACACGCCCACCTGATAACATGACGTAAAATTATGATTTTTGTTACTTTAAAAAATGTATGTATGTATATATCTATGGCTCGCGATGACCAGTCCTCCACTGCACCTTGATCCCTCATTAATTTCAAAGGAGCGCTACCCTGTACCAAGATGGCAGCTCTGTTGACGCATTCCTCCCAATAGACAACAATAGCTAAGTGATATTTATGAAATTTAATGTAATTTATGTATGTAGTAATGTAATTTAATGTGTTCACTCCTGACTCGCGTCATCTGCTTAGTTTAGTGGAATACAGATGTATTATTATATGTGTGCTGGTTAGAGTCTGTTGCTTATCATAACACAGGGGTTTCTAAAGCCTATGTCAGAGCGAGAGCATATACAGCTGATCTGTATTCATATATCTGTGCATGCAGCTAACTGCTACTATTCATCACAGCAGCAAGAATACTAGAATGTGAAGGAAGAGCGTGAGGTGCACTATAAACACCATAGAGAACTGAATCAGTGCTAACAGGAGCTTCCGTAGCTTCACACTCCTGACGTGACGCACAAGAACTGTAGCAATACACACTAATGTGTCAAAATACCCGTCTTAGAGAGCGTTCATATAAACACAATCAATTACACATGTCACAGTTAAATATATATGCTGGAAAACATCTGTGCATCAGGTCTAAAAATGACAGAAGCATTATACACGTGTGTGTGTGTGTGTGTGTGTGTCCATATATCCATAAAAACTGCACAGATATTTTTGTTTAATCAGTTTAATAATAAGTGCTTAATTGCTGATGTGTCTTTATTTTATATTCTTAGTAAACTATATGTTAGTAAGACCCAGTGTGTGAGTTTCATTTGAAACATGTCCTTTATGTATTTCTCCATCAGCTCAATGGCCTGCATGAATGCCTGTGATGAATGGGTTACTGTGAGTGTGTTCAGCTGATGGTGGTGCTGTCTCACCCGCTGGCCCAGCTGGCAGGAGCTCCCGAAGTCCACGATCTTGATAGCGGACCTCTTAGGGTTGCAGAGCAGGATGTTTTCAGGCTTGAGGTCACAGTGGATGATGCTGAGCTCCGGCGTGGCCAGGAACAGCAGCGCAGTACACAGCTGCTGGGCGAACTTGCGTGTCAGGTTCAGGGACACGCCACGGAAGTTGGTGTTCCTCAGCAGATCGTACAGGTTATAGGACAGCATCTCGAACACCAGACACAGGTGGTTCCGGAACATGAAGTGGCGTTTCAGGTGAACTACAGGACAAAACACAGCAGCAAAACGTTAGGATCAGGGCAAAAGCTCCAGTAATTGAACACACACCACTGCAATTTCATTGTGTTATTTAAACTGAATATTAGTGAAAGAGCACAGTTCAACCCTTTATGATATTAAAATAATTAAAGAAAACTGAAGATTTCATTAAATGACCATAAAGAACTCAACAGATCAAAGCACAGACTGCTTCAACTTGAAGTCATCTTGTGAAAAAGGCCGAGTTTCGTTTAGAAATGTAGAAAATGTTTTCCTACAAAAACAACTGAATATTTTATTGTCAAAAGTGGGAAATGATCAGCATTTCCTACGAGCAAAACTAAAGATTTGACAAAACATCAGTACATTAGATTAAATATTTCCTATTATATATATATAACAATTATGATACAAGTTAGTCAAAAACGAAACGCTGTTCCCAACCTTCTAACTAGCTCATTAAGATAAACAGCTGCCAACTCAGCGTCAGGATAACACAGTGGTCAGCACTGTGGCCTCACAGCACGCAGGTTGCTGGTTCGAATCCAGCTGGGTCAGTGTGTGTTTCTGTGTGGAGTTTGCATGTTCTCCCCGTGTTGGTGTGGGTTTCCTCCGGGTGCTCCGGTTTCCCCCACAGTCCAAACACATGTGGTTCAGGGGAATTGAACTAAATTGGCCGTAGTGTATGAGTGTGTGTGGTTGAGTGTGTATAGATGTTTCCCAGTAGTGGGTTGCATAGGTGTTCTCAACCCTCCGCCACATTCTGCCTTTATATTCTGCACTGTGTTTGACAAAGTCATCTGTGCTCAATGCTCAGCTGTTGTATTAAAATCTGAAGACAAATCTGACTCCGCTTCACATGCACAAGTGTGCAGCGTCACACAGCGCCTGCAGTTCAAGTTTCAAACTCTCAGCAGTTTATCATCAACCTTTCATCCATCATTTTTCCCACAATTAACAGCAGGGAACACAGAAGCAAAGTCTGATTGACAAGCAGCAGCTACAAGAGTTCAGAAGAATCTAAAACGCCAAATGGGATGAATTTATGCTGCATTTTCTGAAGTAAAACACGATCTATATTTAGCCTTTCACCTGTATAGTGGCTCTGAACTGTCAAAACACCTCTCAAAAGGCTTTTTCAGACATTACAGATTTGCACATATGTACATTACTGTAACACCATTTATTCAAGAACATTTGAGCTGCTTTCAGTTATTCAGTTCTTTTATTTTCATTTTATTTACTATATATATATATATATATATATATATATATATATATATATATATAACTTTGTTAATTAACAACAGTGAAGTTTCATGTTAATTTGCTATGAGAATGCTGATTTATGTGAAATGGTGAATATAGCTCTATATAATCACATTGCAATTTGGAAATTATTGCTCTTTTTTTGCTTTGTCGGCTATTCAGTTCATAAGAGCAGTTCAAACTTTTATGAAGTTTTTAAATTAAAGTCAGTTGTTTACTGTATAATAGTATAACATTTTGAACTATTCATATTTATTAGCCTCTATATAGATATATATATTTATATGAGCAATTAAATGCAAATGTCAACCTTACCATAAAAAAAAAAATGGTTTTTACCAAAATACGGAAACCGATACTAAAAAGTTATCGGTTATTGATATCGGCCCAAAAATCCATATTGTTGCATCCCTAAATTTTAACATTTTTGTCTGAAATAATAATATGACATGCTATAAAGACTCCTCCAGCTCCCAGCTCTGTGAGAAATGTACGGCCACTACATAGTAAAGCACTTACCAAAAGATAAAATGGCCTTAATTTGGAAGATTTATTTATATCTTTTGCATCCAATCTGCAGATTTATGCTGATTTTGAGAGTAACTAAAACTTTAATTCATGAAATTAAACAGAAGAACTTCTTTTATTTTAAGGTTTATAATGCAAACTCAATCACATCCACTTGTTTGGTAAACTAAGTAAATCTCATAACATCTCTACATAAAAGACAGAAAACACTACACACTGTACTGTATATAAATACTAAAAACATTGGCATATGATCACTGAAATTAATATAAAAACTGAATAAATATACATTTAGACATCATAGCATAAGTAAATGAACAGACTGAATGATGAGCTCAAAGATCTGCAGATTCAGCGTGTTTAGACTGCGTGTGGCCCTACAGATCACTCTTTTAGTTCATGAACTGATTTGTTTAATTATATACCCATTTACAGACATACAGCTGCAACTTTAAGCTTTATTTTGCAAATCAAGAGTTCATTCATTCATTTTCCTTTGTCCCTGATTAATCTTGGGTCGCCACAGCGGAATAAATCATTCATTCATTTATTTTATTTTCAGCTTAGTTCCTTTATTAATCAGGGGTCACCACAGCGGAATGAACTGCCAACTTATCCAGCATATGTCTTACACAGTGGATGCCCTTCCAGCTGCAACCCATCACTAGGAAACACCCATACACACTCATTCACACCCATACACTACGACCAATGTAGTTGATCAATTCCCCTATAGCACATGTGTTTGGACTGTGGGGGAAACCGGAGCACCCGGAGGAAACCCACGCCAACACAGGGAGAACATGCAAACTCCACACAGAAACACACACTGACCCAGCCGAGACTCAAACCAGAGACCTTCTTGCTGTGAGGCTGTCAATAACTGTACCTTTATCAAAGCCTGAGTGAACAAAGAGCTGATGATCAGAGTCATGGAACCAACAAATCCTGCCCTGACCACACAGACCACCTGCCCTGACTGCACTGGCTTTGTCAACTCAGATCTAATCCTGTAATGCTGAGTTTGTTCAGCTAGCTTGATGGAACAGGCACAGCAGTAAGCAGCAGCTCATCTGTCAATGGTGTTCCACCTCATGTATGTTCAGACTGTTCTCTTCAGAAATGCATTTCAGTGTGGACTGATAGAGAAACCACTCAATGCCTGACGAGCTGCTGCAGACAGACAGAAGTCAGTGCGTCCTGCACAGGCGACCCTGCCCTATATTTTTAAACATTTATAGTTGACCAGCAGCACACCGTCTGCCCTAAATAGAGCCCTGGGTTCCTCTTAACACTGGAACACAAGCGACAGCCACAGACAACAACACAAGAGAGAGGCTTTCACTGAATGAGGATACGAACAACACTGACAGCTGAAGAAACACAGATCAGGGCTGCTTTACACTGGTGGAGGGATACGGGAATACTTGAGTTTAGGGCACAATTCGTGCTATTAACTACTGGCTCATTACCTGCCTATTATTAAGACATTAACTGTTCATTAGTCATTATAAAGTATGATTTATTCTGCACCCTTAAAACCTGAAGCCAGCTCTACTAACTACTAATAAACAGCTAATGAGTAGTTTATTAAGCTAGTAGTGTTAGTTAATATCGTGACTTGTGACCTAAACTAAAGTGTTACTGAAAATCTGATTGTTGCCTTGCACCGGTACAGATGCAGATATCACACACAGCCTCTCTGGGTTATTCAGATCCATGTATCATGGTTTATGCTACATTCATTCTTCCATGGTAGGGCGCCACACCAAAATTCCTCCCGCCACGGCTACATTACAGCTTCTCATTCAAAACATTCAGTCGTTGTTTTTATGGCGAGTTATAAATCGCACCAAAACATATTAAAAGGTAAGTGAATTATAACAGCGCACAGCACTTCTGCGATTACAGAAAAGTTTGTGCTATTTGTTTAACCCTTTAGGGTGACATGCTGACTGATTGATGCGCGATGTGTGAGGCCAGCAAACACGACGTAGCTTTCAGTTAAGATGAACACAGTTTCCATAATTATACTTCATAGATAAAGGTCTATGACTCTGCATATAATGACTGTATCTTGCTGGAGTTTATGGCCATTTCACTTTACTCCAGCAAGTATTAATGCTGCTCTGTAGGTCTATTATGGTCTGTTTTTACTGAGTGGTATGGTACGATGGGATTTTATGGCCATTTCCACTATCAAAAAAAGGTGTGTCGAATCGTACCGTACCACTTTTTCAACGTCCTTTCGAAAGGGTACCAAACACGAGAAAGGGTACCAAAAGGTGGAGCTACATGTGCAGCTAAATGCTGATTGGTTACAGAGATACGTCACGAGCGTGTGTTGCTGGCCAGAATGAAAACAAAGGAACCACCATGTTTTAAATACCCAGCCGAGACATTACATCGTAATACTATATGCATATAACAACAAGCCATGGATGACCCGAGCTCAAGCAAACCTTGTCGTTGTCTTGATGAACAGTCACAAAGCCAAGAACAAAATCTGCCGTGTTGTTGTTTTATGAGGCCGTCTAAAAGTGCGAGCAGTTTTCGCTTTCTATCGCGGATATATTTGATATAATAAACTTCTTGAGCTGGTGATAATAACGTGTGTGATTATGGAAGTGTCTTCGATGTCCGATCCTTTCAGAAAGGAAAAGGACAAACGTGAGAGTGAAGCGCGAACAAACACAGGAGAAGCCTGACAAAACACAGGAGAAAACTGTTTCAGCAACCTGAATCATGAACACACTGCCATGTTTATCATCAGACTATTATGAACTGTGAATGACAGAATTACTCTCTAACAGAGGCGACATGTGCTGCTGAAGATTACAGACTATGTAAAGACATATGCTGCGTGTTGTTTTTGAAACCTAATAAGGACTAAATGTCTGCTGTGTGTAGTTTATCTGTAATTGGTGACATATCGGGGACTGTAAGGGTCTGTATGTGTTCATATATGTTCATTTATTTATTTTATATAATTGCAGACGTTACAGTAGGCTATTTCACACTGTCATTGATCTGCAGTTATAATCAACTCATGTTTATAGAAAGGGTAGTAATGAACATTTATACAGTATTTATGTGTATAAAGCCTCCGTGTTGTGAGAAGTGCTGCTCATATGATATGCGAACAGCTTTACTGTAGACATTTATTCAAGTGAGAATGACGTCGATTGAAACTTTCTGGCATACGCCACACCCACCAAAAGGGCACCCTTGGTAGTGGAAACACAACCCTGATAAAGGTGACCAGTACCGTACCGGTCAGTGAAAATGGGCCATTGGAGACCTCAATATTCCTAGCAAACCTACTAAATGTTGGAGACATACTCACATTACATGCACTAAATCTGCACAGGCATTCAGGAGCTGAGGGTCCGCCACAGCACACAGTGCTAACAGGACAGCATTGGGTGGGGCTTACTGTAAACACAGCTATTATTGGCTACCAGTCAAGAGTAAAGTCAATGCAAACAGGCGGAACATAGCAACCCTACAGAAATGATCAGAGATCTGTGCATGAAGACCTGAAGGACAACCAGAAACACCAAAATACACTTTGGGAAATGCAGAAAGCTCTCAATCCCACAATGCACTGCAATAATGAGTCTACAGCCCATGCACACTCAACAGCTGAACAGAAAATACCCATAATGCACCATGAGAGTTGAGCAGGCGTGTGAATTTCCACATCTGTCCAGCGTCTAATGCACAGTCCTACAGGTGTATAGCTCACAAATAAAGTATTAGTGAAAGTAACGTTTGTGTACCTGACAGAATCAATAGTCTTTGCTTGATTACTAACACAGCGAGTGTTAACTATACCAGGGTCTGACAAAGAAGATGAAGATATAACCCGTCTGAGGGATTCAGCAAACAGCAAAACACAAACTAAACACCCAACCCCACCCCCTGTGCACTCCGTAGTGCTCAAGTTCACTCACTCCTTCAAGTGCACTATATTATAGTGAATGAGGGTACAGGGGGTGATTTCGGATACAGCATACGGCTCTCCTGGAAATGCCCTGGACTGCGTTTCCTAAAGGCTTTGTAAACAGTAGATGTTGGTAAAGCCACCGGCACTAATGGAGCTACGACGAAGCCATGATGCTTTAGTGAAACGCAGCCCTAATCTTTCCAGGTTTGGGATGAGCACAGAAGTGAAGATGCGCGCACGCACCCACGCACGCGCACACACACACACACACACACACACACATACCGATGTAGTACTTCATCTCAGTGTCGTGTTTGTTCATCAGCTCCAGCAGTCGCACTTCGATCTGAGCCTGATTCAGGAAGGCCTTTTTATTCTTGATGATCTTGATGGCCACCCACTCCTGCTCCACGCGGTCGTACGCCTTCACCACCTGCCAGCAGAGGGAGACAAACACAGCTATCTCAGTGCCATCGAACGCAGCAGAAGACAACGAGCAGGCGTGTCTTCAGGAGAAGAGAGGCGCTGACCTGCCCGAACGAGCCTTTTCCTATTAAAGAGTCGATCTCATATCGGTCCATCCACTTCTCGCCATTTTTAACGATGTAGTCAAAGTTGTCGTCGTCGTAGCCATCGTTGTAAATCTTCCTCTCCTTCTTGTTGCTGGAGTCCTCGCCCTGACCCTGTTGGTGACGACGCTTCTTTTTTGCATAGTAAACCTGTGAGAGAGCAGACGCGTGAGGTCCGGAGTTAACAGCATGCACAGCTCTACTGTACTCATCAACACACACACCGAGCTGAACTGCATTCACACTAAACTGAGCTCAGTAACAATCAATACATCGCAAAATGATCCTTATTATGATAACAGTATATGCAATATACGCATCACAGACGTGTGTGAAATGACTCTTATTCATGTATTGGTGTTCATCTAAATTTGACCAACCAGATGGAGCCGTACTGTCTGTAGCCCTGCCCCCCAGCTGTTGCTGTTCTGCTATTGGCTGAAAGCTGAACCCAGAGTTAAAAATAAACACTAGTGGGTGGAGTCGAGATGAAAGAGAAAAATGACAACAGCCAATCAGAGTCAGCAATATAAGCGGAGGTTTTCACTCACTCAGAGTGTTTTAAAGACTGTCTGCACCTCCACAGTTATGTAGTCTGAACCACACCTGAAGAATGTCTCTTACCTGTTTGTTTTAATATCATTAGATAGATAAACACAGCCAATAAAAACAGCGCTTTTCTAGGGAAAGCTCATATCATTAGATATATCATTATCGTCATAGTCAACAACATCACACACTTCCTCAGTATTGTGCATCCCTGATAACAACACTACAGTCCTTTAGACCTGATCAACAGCTGACTCTGCCTCATGCTGATGAAGAGTGCATCATATATTCTGTCATTGCCCATACTCTAGCTGTGGTTTAGTGTGTCGTATGAAGCGCTAGAGGAACAGCTCCACACCTCATTGATGTGTTTGTATGTTTTGATCAGTTCGATGGAGAGTTTTCTTAAGGGTGCCGTCGCTGGATCCCGGAAACACTGAGGCATCCGCCTCTGCAGCATCACCATATCAGCAGTTACCTGCAACACACACATACACAACAGTGTCCATCAGTACCGGATGTGCTCTTACGGCAAGCCTGTGTGTGTGTTTGTGTGTGAGAGTGTCTGTACCTGGGTGGCGCTGGGCTGCGGGGCCTGCGGGTTGTAGGGCAGCGCAGCAGCTGATTGGTCAGCGGCGCCCTGTGGGTGAGCATCACTGAACGGCGGGTGAGAATGGGGCGTCTGCGCATCCATCTGCACACCAGCCGAGTGGAAAGAAAACGAGGGGGCCAGCCGGACAGAGGAGGGTTTGCATGCTGAGGTCTCTCCTCCTGCAACACACACATGAACATCAGTCTGCCCTCGACATTCAAGCAGCAAACGCTCCAGTGAAACACGAGCAGATCAGGTTACAGAACATCCCCAAACACTCGCACCAAAATGGCAGACTGTGCTTTTGTCACAAGACGACACTGGACACGTGTTAACACACACACACACACACACACACACACACACACACATGCAGTCTAATCAGAGCTGATCAAGTGTGTTTATGACTCAGCATCTGGATCTCACACACACACACAGAGAGAGAGAGAGAGAGACAGAGAGAGCTGCTGTGTCAAACTGTAAACACAGAGAGAGCGTAAATAAGGCCCGTGCTCGGCTCGCAGTGACAGACCTGCAGCCCCAGTGAACACACCGACCAATGATTTGACACTACAGGCGTCTAGACAACAGCTGAGCGCTTCAGCAGCACCCATCCAGCAAATAACAGCACCATCAGGAGGATCTGCGAGCCGCCCTGACGGATGTGATGTTTGTAAATGTGAGCGTCTGCGGCGAGCGGGAATTCTGCAGATCATTAAGTCGTCATTTATCAGCGTCTCTCACCAGCAAACACAATGCAGCACATTCACACTGGTAACCAGCGCTCTCAAGCCCAGCAACAGTGCCTCATTACCATAGCCTACCACCAGGAAGATGGCGCGCCATTGGCCAGACGGCTAAAGCGGCAGCCAATCAGGAAAGGGTATGCAAATAACCCACTTTTGTTGCTAGGGCAAAGCTGTGAGGCCGCGTCCAATAGGAAAACGGGTAAGAGGCATGAAATTGAATTGCACTTTGACACATTTCCCAGCACAGTTTAACACAGTATTTGCTGACAGAAAGGCTCTGGGGTGAGGGACCCGGAATCAGTCTGTGTGAGAAAAGGGGCCTGCGATGGTGACCCTGGAGACAGGAGCTGCTGCGGGACCCCGGCCTACATTTTTAAACATTTATAGTCGAGCAGCAGCAGCAGCACGTCGTCTGCCCTAAATAGAGCCCCTGGTCCCTCTCTAAACACTGCTGTATCATATGATGGATATGATATCCACACACACACACGAAAATGACCCTGAGCACTGAGTGTTCTGCTCACCTGTATGCATCGTCTCCTGACAAATCTCATATCATTGTGACAGGGGAGTCCATCTGCAAACCACAGCCCACTGCAACAACACCACAGACAGACACACACATGTGTGAGCGGCACATACTGTACGCTTACCTGCACGAGAGTGTATGAGTGAGTGAGTGAGTGTACCTGAAGCGACTCGCGAGTGGTCTCCAGGTGAGAACAGCCCTGATGTCTCCACAGGGTCTTGCCGTGTTTTCAGATGGTTGAGTTGATCTTCAACTGGCACAACCATTGGTGAAGATCTATGGTGAAATCAATCCACAGTTTAGCAGTGCGGACTGACCGCATACATCCGAGCACAGATCGGTCATCACTGCACACCACAACAACACACACACACACACACACACACACACACACACACACGCAGGCTCAGGGTGTCACGGATCCCGCACGCCAAATAAACACAATCACCGAGCACAATACACGACCAGGCAGAGCCGCGGTGGAGTGGAGCTGCGCAGCCCGGACTCGGTCAAGGTTGTGTGTCCGCCGTCAGCGCTCCGGCTCCGGTCTACGACACCTCCACACCGCCGCGAGTTTGACGCCATAAATCAGTTTCGCGCACATGACGAGAATCAAAGCTGTCAAAACACTGGCTCGGGTTAGCCTAGCAGCTAACTACACAACACAAACACACATACACACTCACTCAAACACACACACAGAGAACGAAGAGCCGCACCGAGCTCAGGGAATGACAGTTCGGGGCTCGGGCCGTCGGGAGTCACGGTAAGCAGCGCTGCGCGATTGGATCGTCCGTGAATCGGTCGCACTGAGCTGTCGAAACCGCGGCTAACAGGACGGTAGCAGCCCGGGCCTGCGAACTGACTGGCGCCCGAGCGGAGCGAGCCAATAAACAGCCCAGTTACATTTCCGCGCCTCCTGGAAAGCACAAAACGCGTCGGATGGAGCCTCTCCTCGGCCCCGGTGAGCGGGTAGGAGGCTCTGGTGCGCGGCGGCGGGATCGGTACGGGCAGCTAACCGTTAGCCGCAGCGCTAGCCCTCATCACTCACCGTGTCGCGCGCCTCTTTCTGACGAGAGGAAAGAAAATCCTCCGGGAGAATCGGCAATAATTCCCAAATGTCTTCCTCGGGAATTCCTTTCCAAAGTATGTCCGACGCAAAGCCTGGTAGAGAACAGAACAGCGCCTCTCGGTGAGCGTCGGCGCGCTCCGCAGCGCAGCAGTCCCGCGTCCGTCCGTCAGTCACTCATCCTGCGCGCGCGCCGCCGCTTAGCCTGGACAAAATGGCGCGCGCCCGCGCTGCAGACCCGCGCACACAATCACGCGCACACACTCACGCGCTGACTCCGCGCGCGCAGCTCTTCATCAATATGGTGCGCGAGTATCGATGATCGATCGTCAATTGCTGCGGGGGCGCGCGGGGAGAGAGCGCGCGTCAGTCATTTGAAGGAAGAAAAAAGTCAGGAACAAAATGGAAGCCGAGCGAGGTTTCCATGACGACTGTCCATCAACGGCCGGGTTCCCGGATGACCTCGTGACGCAGGCGCGTTCCCGCGGTTGCCATGGAAACCGCCAATCACTTTGACGTCTCGCTGGGCGCAGCGAAGGTGTGCGCGCGACAGGCCACTAAACGACAGACAAACAAACAAACAAACAAACAAACAAACACAGATGAGGACTTATAATTAAACTGATGTTGTTGTGAAGGCGTTCTGATTTGTGAGACTGTGTTTGTCTGACGCTCTGTGCTGAAAGCTTTTGCTAATATTTTGACTATAAGTTATGCTCATATTTCACTTTAGTAATACAAAATATACTATATATATATATATATATGACAATAAACACACAGGAGTGTGTGCGTGTGTGTTTGTTCGCGTCTTTGCACAAAGGAAACGCCCCTCTGCTGACGTCACTGGTCATGTGAGAGCGACACGGAAGTTGGTGAGCGGCGAAGATGAGCGTTTCTCTGGACATCCGACTGAAGCGAGCGAATAAAGTCTATCATGAGGGGGTAAGAGTGAGTGAGTGAGTGAGTGAGTGAGTGAGTGTGTGAGTGAGTGAGTATGCAGGGGCACTGTGTGCGTGCAGGAGTGCTAAACCGTATGTGTGTGTGTGTTGTGTAGTGGCGCTGACCAGTGTGTGTATGCCTATGAACAGGAGTGCTTACTTCGGTGTGTGTGTGTGTGTGTGTGTGTGTGTGTGTGCAGGAGCGTCTGTGTGGGCTGCTGGTGGTGGTCAGCAGGGATCCGCTCCAGCATCAGGGAGTGTCTCTCAGTCTGGAGGGGCTCGTCAACCTGCAGCTCAGCGCAAAGAGCGTCGGTGTGTTCGAGGCCTTCTACAACTCTGTCAAGGTGACACACACACACAACTCCATCAGAAACACACACACACACACACAACTCCATCAGAAACACACACACACACACACACACACAACTCCATCAGAAACACACACACACACACACACACACACACAACTCCTTCAGAAACACACACACACCTACAACTGACACGACTATACACCGGGCACACACTCCTATTGTGTGTGTATGTGTGTGGTGATGATCTGTATATGTGTATATGTGTGTGTGTGTGTGTGTATGTGTGTGTGTGGTGATGATCTGTATATATGTGTGTGTGTGTGTGTGTGTGTGTGTCCTCAGCCCATCCAGCTGGTGTCCAGCACTATGGAGGTGGCCAAGCCGGGGAAGGTTCCGGCGGGCAGGACTGAGATCCCCTTTGAGTTCCCTCTGCAGGCTAAAGGAAACAAGCAGCTGTACGAGACCTACCATGGCGTGTTCGTCAACATCCAGGTGAGCCAATCACAGCGCTGCAGGACGGCTCTGTCACAAATCGCAGACTACACCAGTGTCTACTACACCTGAGTTACTCAGATCAACTCAAGTCAGCTTTATTTGAACAGCGCTTCTCTCGAAAAGTTGATTTTACATTCGCACATTCAGACTTTCTCCTTAATAATATCATTTCAGAAATGTGCTAATTGTAAATAGGTAAATCATATTATCAGCCAATGACTATCACAGCACAGCATTATTGTCTAATAAACAGTGCTAGTGTTGTTTTGAAGTCATACTTACATGTAAAGTCTGAATAATTAAAGTACTATGGTAAACAATACAGGGAGCTGAACCAATGTGTGAATATAAAACCAACTTTACCTCAATTTCTCACAATAGTTACTGTCTCATCCTGAACCCCGTATATGTGTGTGTGTGTGTGGGCGGGCTTCACTAAAGGGAGTCTTTACTCTAGTGTTGAACCGAGAGTGTGTCTGAGCCTCGCACACTATGTGGAAGGCTAGTCCAGTGTTTAGGAGCCATAATTGACAAGGCTCAACCTCCTTTAGTGGACTCTGCTATTTGATGATCTGATGATAATGTGTGTGTGTGTTTGATGATGATGTGTGTGTGTGTGTGTGTGTGTGTGTGTGTGTGTGTTTGATGATCTGATGATGATGTGTGTGTTTGGCAATCTGATGATAATGTGTGTGTGTGTGTTTGGCGATCTGATGATAATGTGTGTGTGTGTGTGTGTTTGGCGATCTGATGATAATGTGTGTGTGTGTGTGTGTGTGTTTGGCGATCTGATGATGATGTGTGTGTTTATGTGTGTGTGTGTTTGATTATCTGATGATGATGATGTGTGTGTGTTTGGCTATCTGATGATGATAATGTGTGTGTGTGTGTTTGGCGATCTGATGATTGTGTGTGTGTGTGTGTGTGTGTGTGTGTGTGTGTGTGTTTGGCGATCTGATGATGTGTGTGTGTGTGTGTTTGGCGATCTGATGATGTGTGTGTGTGTGTGATGAACTGATGATGATATGTGTGTGTGTGTTTTGTGATGCTCTTCTGCTCCTCCAGTACACACTCCGCTGTGACATCAGACGCTCACTGCTTGCCAAAGACCTCAGCAAGAGCTGCGAGTTCATGGTGCACTGTCAGGTCAGAACACGCGCGCGCATACACACACACACAGTCTAACACACACATGTACACACACAGAGTGATGTCAGGTGTGTGTGTGTTTGCAGCCACAGAAGGCCAAGCTGCAGCCTAACCCTGTGGACTTCAGCATCACACCAGAGACTCTGCAGAACATTAGAGAGGTGAAGCTCACACACTCTCTCTCACACACACACACACACACACACACACACACACACACACACACACACACACAGAGTCACGTCTTTTTCCCTCAGCGGGCGTCTCTGCCGCGGTTCCTGATCCGGGGTCATCTGGATGCCACCTGCTGCTCCATCACACGTCCCCTGAGCGGAGAGCTGGTGGTGGAGAACTCAGAGGTGCCCATCAAGAGCATCGAGCTGCAGCTGGTGCGGGTGGAGACCTGCGGTGAGCACACACACGCACATATACATATATATATATACACATGCATAATAACAATGAACAACACAAGCTACAGTTTAACTCAGCGACTGATGCAGTTATACACTTGTTTATACTTATCATTGAGGCCACCTTCACTGTCTTTCCCACATCCGGGAGAGTTACGGTGTGGAGAAGCCCCAAAGAAGCGGCCCACCCAGTCTGCTGATGTCCAGAGTTACTGATGGTTTTGGCTCAATAGCATGGTGTTCCCTAGGCTCAATAGTGGTGCTAAATAAGTGCTGGGTTACTGCTAACATCTACCCAACTATTCTAGAGGACCATGTGACCCAATGGGTCAAACATTGTATCTTGAAGGGTGGTCTGATGAACATGACAGTAAAGTTGAACATCTCCCATGGCCTGCACAGTATCCAGATCCAAACATTATTGAGCACTTTGGGCTGTTTTGGAGGAGCGAGTCAGAAAAGGTTTTCCTCCAGCAGCATCAGTAGTGACCTGAACACTATTCTGAAGAAGAACAGCTCAGAATCCCTCTGCAGGACTCCTGTCTGTCAATCACAACACTGAGGAGGAGGAGCTACAGCAGCTGATGCTGGACTGAGGAGGAGGAGCTAC
>CAIGQZ010012158.1:44168-58961 GCA_903798205.1 Danio tinwini
TGAAAGTAAATCTGAGCAGACTCACGTGACCCTGACATTATTAAAACATCAACAAACTTCCTTTTCATTGCAGACACACATGTGAGATCAGTGTAGTGTAGATGAACAACAACAAGCAGTCCAGCAATGAAGAGAATTCCTCCACTCTAATGCTCCTGTGTGCTTATTTACCTGCTGACGTCTCGTAGTCTTTCCGCTTGTCCTTCAGTGTGTGCTCGAGCTCCTGAAGGCCCTGAAAACAAGTGAATTATGGGTTTAATGTGCTGCATGTTGGAGATCTCTAGAGAAACGCCTGAGAACACACACACACACACACTACTGCTTCAGGAACACCACGAGCTGCAGGACCTGAAGATCCACTCTGAGCAGCGTCTATGATGAAGAACCAGCGAGAGAGGGAGGAGCTCATGCACCCACACACACACATGCAAATTCAGACTGTACATGGTGTCGTCTTCCCCTCTACATTCTGTAGCTTCACATGTTAAATCCTTCATTCTGAATGATTTATAAGCTTGTTTACCTGTGAGACCCTCA
Source organism: Danio tinwini (assembly GCA_903798205.1). Classification (NCBI taxonomy): domain Eukaryota; kingdom Metazoa; phylum Chordata; class Actinopteri; order Cypriniformes; family Danionidae; genus Danio; species Danio tinwini. The sequence continues at coordinate 44,706 of CAIGQZ010012158.1, forward strand.
ATTCAGGTCCCCATGAGACCTGAATTCAGTCCCCACTGGGATAAAAAAAAAAATTCACACACACACACACACACAGGAAACAGTGAGTCAGTCAGGCTCACTTCCTCCAGAGAGAAAGTTTGATAACTCAATCCCACATGAGATAAAACTCTGAATGTTTTGATATTCCTCCGACTGTACACGTAGCACACGACGCTCAAGCGTTAAACCCCAGACTGTTTCCATACGATCTTCCTTCAACCAGTTAGCAACGAAACCGCATTCAAATACGAGAGTGCAAAGATGTAAAGAGCAGTGTGTGTGTGTGTGTGTGTGTGTGTGTGTGTGTGTGTGTTTATAACAGGGCTGCATGATACTGGAAAACACTCACGTTGTGATATTTAGATTTTCTGTTGTTTATATTGCAGTATTTGACCAGAGAACTTTACTGAGTGTAGCATAAACACTTCACGCTTCATAATCTCTTCACTGTTTTACTCTAGGGCTGGCGATTTGGCCTAAAATCGAAATCTGGATTAATTGAACATTTTGACTGGATTACGATTAATGAAGGATTATTTTATTTATTAGATTTACTGTCATAGTTCACAGGCAGGTTTTGTACAGTAAATATACTCACATATAACAAGTGAGAGATTTCTGAATGAAGCATGCATTATTTGACTTGGATTAAATTTCCATTTAATCGCCGAGCCATATTTTATTCTTAGTTTATATAATCTATAAATATATTTATTTGTTTATTTATTTATCACAAAATTGTCCACGAATTTCTGTCATTTTTATCACCAAATTTTTTTTTTCTTTTTTATCACAAACAAAATCGTGAAAAACTAGCGGGTCTGCTTTAAATAATCACTTTATGATTGGGGTTACATAAAAGTCAGACACCAAAACAGCCCAAACACTCACTCCACATGCAATGATAACCACACACACACGCTTCTCCAACAGTCACAACAGAACACAATATTTATTTTCATGAACCACCCCATCCCTAACACACACACACAGCTGGTGAGAGTGTGTATGACCACAGTTCTTCATGTCATCTCTGCACTGGACGTGTGGTATGCAGACCCCACAGGAGACTGATAACAGAACAGACACAACAACCAGCAGTGTCCCACACACTGAACTCAGCGCACACACACATCCAGCAGAAGTGTCTCACACGCTGAACTCAGCGTGCACACAAACACACACACATTGTCATCCACACACACTGGCTCATCAGGACACTTCAAGACTACTCACTCAAGGAAAATCATCAGGAAAACACATCTTTTAGACTCCAGAAACACCAGAGCCACAGCCGTCTCTCACACACTCAATCATAGTTCAATCACTTCAAGGCCTGTGAAGTGCTTTAAAACGTGCAGTTTTTACTCGACGTGTGACCTAATTTACACTGAAACATGACGAGGGTGGGACGGTTTAATTAAGCCCTGTTAAGTGAAGGATGCTTTCTCATGAGTGGGCGTGGCTTCAGCACCACCAGTAGACACGCCCCCAGCACTCAAAGCAGAGTGCCGCCTATTTGGATAACTTCATTTAGATGATTATTATTGAAATATAGCTGTGCTGTTGGTCATTATAAGGCCGACACAGAATCTGCGCGCGCAGAATTACGCAGATTTTTTGCCCATCATTAATTGTTTATTTACTTAAGTAAATGTGTGTAAATCTGAAACTATTCAGTTTTTAAATTATATATATTTTGCATATTAAGGTTATAGTTATGAGACTCCCAAAATAATTCTGCAGAAATCCGCAGATTTTTACCAAAATTCTCTGCAGAAATTGCAAAAAATGTCCGCAGATTCCGTCTGGCCCTAGTTATTACTCCTCTTGTGTTGAACTCAGAACATTAATATCACTTTACCCAGAGCTCAAATTCACAAAAACTATTCAGAAGTGTTATTTCGAGCTCACCTGAAGTGTCGTGCTGATGTTTGAGGTTTTCAGATTTCTGGGGAAAAACAACAGTACAGTAATGAGACTTTCGGTCCACCATCACACTTTAATAAAGGGGTCTCACACTCAAATTGGCAGGGGCCATATCAGTGACTGACAACAAATAAAAGGCAGTATAAAACTGGTATAAGAATCAAATGAGTCTTGAATATTTTCAATAATACAGCTTTAATAAAAATAGAGCACTTACGGACATATATTTCAATGTTTAAATCAGCCCCAGAAATAATCTGCATGTGTGTTACTCTGGACCACACACAGAGAAACCGAAAGTAACCAATATATAGTGCAGTACTTTAAATGTCCAGTAGGTGGGGGTCAAAACCACAAGTGGCTATATGTGACTGCCCAACAATGAATGTTTAGGTGGGCTGAAGCTCGTTATATTTTGATGTCAGTTGCAAATGGCCCGTGGGCCGGCAGTTTGAGACCCCTGCATTATTAAGTCACAGCATCTTCATGAACGGCGCACCCTTCATGCAGTCGCATATTCTGTACAGCACACATGGTGTTTAAAGTGTTTATAAATAGATTTTGTTGAGTGTAGTGTTGGAGTGTTTCTGATGCGCGTCTCACCGTAGTCTGCGGCACTGGTGGTGTTTCAGGCGGAGCACGGGTCTTCAGATGCGCAGCTGAACTCTCGCCGGCAGTATGTGACCTGTGGAAAACACACACCGTAACCCATGTGCTCAAACACAGAGCAGCAACACACAGCTCACTAACACCAACCTCGCTTTAGAGGAAACCTTCTTTGGGTCCAGCTTCTTGGTCTTCATGTCTGCTTGAGAGACAAGAGGAATGAGGAGTGTGTGTGAATATGAGAGTGCGCATGTGTGTGTGTGTGTGTGCGCATGTTAGATTATACATGTGTGTTATGAGAGTATATATATATAAATATGTATATATGTGTGTGTGTGTGAGCACGCGTGCTCGCATGTGTCCGTGTGATTGTGAGTGTGTATGTGTTGGTGTGTGTGCATGTTAGATTATACATGTGTGTTATGAGAGTATATATATATATAAATATGTATATGTGTGTGTGGGCACGCGTGCTCGCATGTGTCCGTGTGATTGTGAGTGTGCATGTGTATGTGTTGGTGTGCGTGCATATTAGATTATAGATTATGGATGTGTGTTATGAGAAATATATATATATATATATATATATATGCATGCATGTGTGTGTGTGTGTGTGTTTGCGCGTGCGCGCACATGTCCATGTGAGCGTGAGCATGTGTGCGATTGTGTTAGTGAGTGTATTAGTGTGTGTGTGTGTGTGTGAGATAGTAAATGAGCGTGCGTGCGATGTTTTGCACCTCTGGCCTCCTGCAATTCACTCTGGAAGCGCTCGTGCTGCTGCAGCAGGTCTTTCTGTCCCTCCAAATCCGCTCTGCAGGCATCCTGAGCCTGCTGGTTGGCCAGCAGAGCCCTCTGGTGCTCGCCCAGGTAGAAGAGTGCATCACAGAACCGGTAATGGCCCTGAAACACAGCGCACCAGTTTTTTTAGCCATTCTACTATGATACTGAGAATTGCACAATTTCATACTCTATAATTTATACAGGGGTAACGGGGTTAGCGACTTCATTAATGGAAAACACAGATTAAATAAATCATTTATCATGTGACCCACTCATAATCACAATTACAATATCGACTGAAATACTCATGGTCATGACTTTCCATCATCAACATGAGACGCAGAGAGCTGTGATTATTGATATCAGTTACTGACACAGATCGGACACATTCTAGTGTTATGAATGAACAGTGCTCTGAGTATTTCAGAAACTGCAGATCTACTGGGATTTTCACACACAACCATCTCTAGGGTTTACAGAGAACGGTCCGACAAAGAGGAAATATCCAGTGAGCGGCAGTTCTGTGGGCGCAAATGCCTTGTTGATGCCAGAGGTCAGAGGAGAATGGCCAGACTGGTTCCAGCTGATAGAAAGGCAACAGTAACTCAAATAAGCACTCGTTACAACCGAGGTCTGCAGAAGAGCATCTCTGAACACACAACACGTCCAACCTTGAGGCAGATGGGCTACAGCAGCAGAAGACCACACCGGGTGCCACTCCTGTCAGCTAAGAACAGGAAACTGAGGCTACAATTCACACAGGCTCACCAAAACTGGACAATAGAAGATTGGAGAAACGTTGCCTGGTCTGATGAGTCTCCATTTCTGCTGACACATTCGGATGGTCGGCTCAGAATTTGGCCTCAACAACATGAAAGCATGGATCCATCCTGCCTTGTATCAGCGGTTCAGGCTGGTGGTGGTGGTGTAATGGTGTGGGGGAGATTTTCTTGGCACACTTTGGGTCCATTAGTACCGATTGAGCATGGTGTCAACGCCACAGCCTACCTGAGTATTGTTGCTGACCATGTCCATCCCTTTATGACCACAGTGTCTCCATCTTCTGATGGCTACTTCCAGCAGGATAACGCACCATGTCATAAAGCACCAATCATCTCAGATTGAACTCATTGTCATGTTTAAGAAACCACTGTACTCAAATGGCCTCCACAGTCACCAGAGCTCAATCCAATAGAGCACCTTTGGGATGTGGTGGAACGGGAGATTGGCATCATAGATGTGCAGCCAACAAATCTGCAGCAACTGCGTGATGCTATCATGTCAATATGGAGCAAAATCTCTGAGGAATATTTCCAGTAGCTTGTTGAATCTCTGCCATGAAGGATTAAGGCAGTTCTGAATGCAAAAGGGGTCCCACCCGGTACTAGTGAAGTGTACCTAATACAGTCACCGGCCACTTTATTATGCAAATAACAAAACTGACATGACGATTTTATAAAACTTCTTATAATAAATGCACTGGAATAAACCGTACTAACTTCTATAGCTTTCAGCTCATGTAACAGACTGCAGAACAGAGCACTCTTAGCTGAAACTGTCTTAAATGTACATCAATCTGCTTCTTGATCATTTCTTTTCCATTACTGGTGCAGAAAGCGGAAACATGAACAGTGGCATGCTAGACAATGTACAGTATCTCATGTTGGCCAAAACACACTAGAAATGCATTTTGACAGAGATGGTGTGAGATAAAGACAGACATGGCAGATTCAGAAGGATCTGTTTAATAATATTCAGTGTGTGTGTGTGAGGCTCAGCTTTACCTTGGCCCAGTCCGGCTGTAAGACAATGGCTCTCTTTCCATCTCCGAGTGCTTTCCTGAAATCAGTTCCCACAGTCAGGACGGCTGATCAAACTCATACCTGAATAATGTGTGCTGCAGGTATACAGTAACTCACAGATATTTCCCAGAGCGGATTAAACACAGCGCTCGGTTCCCGTACAGGATGTGGTTATTCGGGCTGAAACAAACCGATAAGAGATCAACATTCAGCATCAAGAACTGGATGAACACACAACAGAGGCGCTCTGCTACTCACTGGTATTTAATGGCTTTAGAGTACCACTTAAAGGCAACGTCATATTTCTTCTTCTGAAAATGCTCGTTTCCTTTGTTCTTCATTTCATCACTTTTCTGAAACACACAAACAATAATAGATTTATTACAGTTTCTCAGATATGAGAGTGAGAATTATGGCATACTCAAACAGCACACACACTTCAGCTGAACATTCATACAGTAAAAACATTATGCTCCTTGACCTACATACATGTTAATACACGCTGTATCTGTGATGTTCGAAAAGTTTCAACCAAACTGTAATATGAAATTATACATTTACAATATTTATTTAATGCAATTAAAACCAAACCGAGCCAAAGGTTTAGTGAGAATTAATTCATGTTTATTCTCTTGCAATGACAATAACACTTATTACAAATTAAATTATTATGATTTACTGTATCCATCCATCAATCAATAGACAGACAGACAGACGGATAGACAGACAGACAGATGGATCGACAGACAGACGGATAGACAGACAGACAGACGGATCGACAGACAGACGGATAGACAGACAGACAGACAGACAGACGGATAAGATAAAAAAACAGACAGATGGACGGACGGACGGACAGACAGAGACGGACAGATAGGCAGACAGAAGGATAGATATTTAGACAGACAGAGAGATAGACAGTGACAGACAGATAGACAGACGGATAGATAGACAGACGGGCGGATAGACAGAGATGGATAGACAGATAGAAAGAGACAGACAGACAGATGGATAGACAGACAGACAGACAAACGGATAGACATAGATAGACAGATACATAGACAAACAGATATATACATATATAACAGACACACGCATATATACATGAGAGATGTATACAGAGGCAGATTGGCTACATGTAAATCAGGACTACAGTTTGATCTTAAAGACTCTTACCGATAAACTCCAAGAGTCTGGCTCAGATTTCATCTCCATCAAGGCTTTCTTCCTGCTGCAGGACACCACCTGAAGATAGCGCGAGTCTGAGGGAGAGATCATTACCATAATTAGTGCTGCTGCTGGAGTGTGAGAACACATAAACGCTCAGTCCTGAAACACACTCATCATCAGGCAGAAGCTGCTTTGGTTGTTGCTTCCCTTTTGTGTCTTTAGGGTTGCAGCACATTTTTACAATCTAATTTAAGACTTTAAGTAAACATGAATACTCTACACATCAGGGGCTGCACAGACTAGTCGACTTTAAAGCTCTGTCATGATGCTTTTTGGCTGACGTCGACTAGTCCCACTGATGCTAAAATATGCACAATTCAGACACATTAATGAAGAACTGAGAACTCGGTCCGTATTGAAATCAAAACTGAAATAACAAGACAACTAAAAGAGTTTTCAAATGTGTCATTAATCACACCTAAAACAGGGCAGAGTATTGAGCAGGCATGAAATATGACGCCTCGTAATACTCCATGCATCAGAGACGACACAAAGAAAATAAACTCACTATTCAAGATGCATTCAACCATTTTCTTTCCTTTCTTGCTTCCTTTTATGCAAGAGATGCAACCTAACATGCTGCCGTACATGTTCTGTCACACGAGCAAGACAAAGCACAAAGATGGAATAATAAAAGATGCAATTCTTGTTAACTCTGGAAAGTCACACTCATGTAAAATTTAGGATCTCTCATGAGCAAAAATAAGACTTGTTATGACCTTTTAAAACTCTAAAGGGCTCCTATTGTCATCCTTTTACAAGCTGTAAGATCAGTCTTTGGTGTCTCCAGAATGCGTCTGTAAAGTTTTAGCTCAAAACACCCATCAGATTATTTTTAATACCCGGCTGAATAATTCTATAATTTACAGGAATCGTGCATTCACAACACAGAGCTAAAACATGTGAGATTTGATGCAGCAGACACTTCTCAAATATTAAAATGATTTTTTAATGCAAAATGTATTTAAATAGCCAGTTGTGCCACAGGATTAATAAACTTGATATCATCCTGAAGAAATTCCACTATAGGTAAAACTAAATAAATTGCTAAATTATTGACATGACAGTGTAAAGCCTGATAAATATCCCACAACAGATGTAGAAAGTTATCTTGCACGATATTTAGCTGTAACAAAGTTTTTTGTAATTTTGCTCACATGGCTGATAATTGAATATTAATGAGATGATGTCATTGCGCTGCTGTGCCATCAGCCAATCGCTACATAGCTGGTCATTATTTTGAGGATGGATAAATCGTTCCTTCACAACAAACACGAACACACGCCGCAATCTCAGATCAGTTCATCCAGACATTTTGATTTGATTCACAAACTTGTTCGAAGAGTCACCTTAGCCAGAGATCAGTGAGCTTTCTACAGCACTACCACTGAAGTGTGTGTACTTTATCTCCTAAAAACAGTACGAGATAAACTTTACTTTGGATATCTACTTCATCTCACATGTCATGACAAAAACATTTCCACTTTTATACACAGCTCTGCTCAATGTCAGTCTCTCCAGTAGCGTAGAATGAAGACGGCAGTGCCCATCAAATAACATGATCATTATTAATGCATGTTCTCACTCATTTCTGAGAACTGGAATATCAGATACTTCAACATATATACAGGACGTTTGTCAATATTTGCAGAAAAGGGAAAAATGAAACAACACACAATATATAAGCAACACACTGGGGCACGTGTGTCACACGTTATCCTGGAAACTTTAAAGCAAAGTGATCTAAATAATAGTCAGAAAAAACTCATGCAGGAGTATTTAAAACCTCTGCTTATAGGGTTAAAACTGCAATACTCTTCATAAAAACATATTGCTTCATGGTGGCGTTGATGAACATTAAAACTCACACTCGATGAAGACGAAGCTCAGTGTTAGGTAGCGAATCTCCGCCGAGCCAAGATCCAGCAGCTTATTGCGCAGGTCAGCATCTCCAGAGTCCAGCAGCCAGCGGATGGCCTCCGTCAGACAGTCTTCCTCCTTCGCACACAGATGGAGAGACGGATGAGCATACAGAGTGATCTCAGTCCCATGAGGTGCTCTGAATATTCTTATTTAACGTTTGACACAATCTCAACTTAAACAAAGACAGGGCGGGACAGAGCAGCTCCTCCCCTTTTTGAATTTAACCAATCACACGTTGTTTTTGCACAATAAAGTCCGATGCAGATTAATTTATTCCAAAAAACATTTCAGAGTCAATTTAAGCAGTGATACTTTGTTCTCCTTTCTCTTCTCCAAAGTAGAAAAAGGAAGAGGAATAGGCTACAAATTGTGTTTATCCAATACTAGCCTACAGAGGAAGGTGAGCTCTCCTCTTTATCAAAGAGCTGTGCTGGATTATCCCCAAAAGCAAAGTTTATTTCAGGAAATCAGTGGAATTTACACATTGTTTATGATTGTTCACAGGTTTACGTACGTAAACAAATCCTGAAGAGAGAATAGCAGTACCATAGACATTATAATAGATGATGGCCATGGTAACGTATTGGAGCAACAGACTGAAGTGGACCATGAGGCGATTATGTCTGTGCATCAAATGGATGAACACGCGCGCACGCACGCACGCGCACACACACACCCCAAACAGCAGCAGAGGAGAGGTGTGACAGTCACAGAATCCATCATGGGTTCTCAACTGTCCACCACATTCTGTCTTATATTATGTTTGTCAAAGTTATCTGTGGCTTAAGTGACGGTATTTTGTATTTAGCTTTTTCGCTTGTACGGTGGCTCTGAACTGTCAAAACACTACTCAAAATGCTTTTTCAGATGCAAAAAATGGGAAAAAAAAAACCTGGTTGGATTTTTTATGACGGATGAAAGATACGGAGGCAGATTCTGAGGATTTGTGTCAGTATGATTTACACAACGTGAGGTCGAATTTATTTTATAACCTGCAATAACCTTAAGGCCCAACCCCAATTCTATTTTTGTCCCTTAAAACTGAGTGTGGAGGGGAAGGGCTTCCAAATTTACCCCTTGGGACAGCACTACAACACCTGCACACACCATCAGATGTCATCACGATACCCCTTGGTTTGGAATGTGGTCCTGAAAAATCTTCATTTAAAGGGCTATCTACCCCTTCCCCCTAGCCCAACGCCTTTAAGCTAAAGAGAAATGGGACACCCCTACCCCTTCACGGGAATGCGCAAAACGAGGGGTAGGGGTAAGGGGAAGGGGAAGGGCTATGGGGTAGAATTGGGATTGAGTCAAAGTCTACATCACAACTCTGACATTCAGAGTGGTTGAGCTCAAGCACATCAGACTCATGACTGCTAGTCTACGATAGTAATACTGACTTTCAGTTTCTCTGCTTTAAAGGAGACCCCTCTGTCCGCTTTTTGCTTAACTTAAACTTTTGACCAAAACAGCAACAACCTGACATGAGTAGTTTTTAAAATAAGACTATTCCATTAAGCTGAACATGTCATTTTCACATCGATATTCAAGTTGAGCCTGCGGTTCAGGAGTGAAATGTGTATTTTCTCACTCTTTTGGAACACATTAGGATAATAGATAACTTTAAGACTAACATATGGGGCCTTTTCATGATGCACTGAAGTCTTTATCCCTGACAGCTTTTAATATTTAGATTTTTCCAAATATGAATGTACATGTATGTTTTATATCCTTTTTGCATCAAATTACAGTAAAATAACCCTTATGTGAGGTGTGTGTAATGCAGAGAGTATGAGGGCGGAACAGTAAATCTGACGTTATTCTCTCTCAGTCTCACACTATTGTTTTCCTCTTTCTGAAAGTCTTGATAACACCATTGAGAGTTTTTCTGTCATTATTTCAGCAAATAGGGTTGTAAAAACATTATTAGTTGTACTCTTCCATTCACTGTGCTCAACTATGACGGCTTCATCATAGAAAACACGCAGAAGTGCAAAGGCTCCAATGATACTAAGATCTTAAAATCTTTTGTTTTGCTTTCAGATGAACTTTTAACAGACTTCTAGCGGCAGCGCAGCGACATACCTGAAAGAAGCGCTGGCTCAAGGACACCACGGCTCTGGCCTTGTTCTCAATGTCTCTAATAGAAAGCTGAACACAACAAAAGCAGGTCAGAAGCGGATGCATATGCACAGTAAAGCAGATCTACTCATCATCTGCACAGATACATACGCCTCTCTCCATCGTCGCCAGAATGCTCTCCAGAATCTCCAGCTTGTCAAGCCTCTTCAAGCTCAAATCGTTGGACACGCTGAAACACAGACCAGGGGAAACGTTCACAGATTACAGCTGTGAAATTGATTTAGTGATGCGACACTGAATCTACAGTCACTGCAAAGATTAACTCTAATCTATCTTTGTTCTATTGTTTCATCTGTGCTTTATTTTGTTATATATTTTGCATATTTTTTATGCAGACCTAAAAATCAATGTAAAGTGGTGAATTATTCCACATGGAGTCATCCTGTAGCAAATATTACAGTAAAAGAGGGATCTGTGAGGGGTCGACTCACTTACTGTATGCTCAGACCTGTCTATCGCATAAAACAGTTTTTCCCTAACAGACCTGATTCAGCAGTGTTTACAGGGGTCAGAGGACACTCACTTAGAGTCCAGGAAGCCCATCTTGACAGCCCAGGTGGTGGTAGGGTGGTTTTCCTGCTGGCGAAGCAGAATGTGCCACCAGAACACAGACACATGCATCAGGTGACCCAGGTCCTGCTTCCGCTCCAGCTTAATCCTGCACCAGCGCTCGTATACGATGTCTGATCATCCACAAACCAGCAGTGTTAGATTTATTAACAAACATACAGGCTAATAAGTATTCATTAGTGACATTTCTTTCCAAGTCTACAAAGAGAGATGAGGATTTGATGTTAGGGCTGCACAATATATGGTTTCAGCATTGATAGCGCAGTGTGATGATTCGCAACAGACACATCGCAGGATCTGCAATGTTGAGTCTGGATTATGGTTTATGATCTGCATGTGTTTTTGAGGCCTGTGACTGTAGGAGGACTTCAGGCATAAGACATGGAACAGTTTGTAACTATAATAATGATTCATTTAATGGAATTATTTATACAAGAAAGACAGCAGTATTAGTTTACATTTGATTATTCAATTACTGTACCTGAAGGCTGTTAGACTCCTCGGAAAACAATACAGGAGTGTTTATTCATTCATTTTCTTTCAGCCAAGTCTCTTATTTATTAGGAGTACCCAAAGCGGAATGAACCGCCAATTCCAGAACATGTTTTACACAGCAGATGCCCTTTCAGCTGCAACCCAGTACTGGGAAACACTCATACACACTCATACGCTATGGCCAATTTAGTCGATCAATTCCCCTATAGCGCATGTGTTTGGACTGTGGGGGAAACCGGAGCACCCGGAGCAAAGCCACGCCAATACAGGGAGAACATGCAAACTCCACACAGAAACACACACTGACCCAGCTGGGACTCAAACTAGCAACCTTTTTGCTGTGAGGCCACAGTGCTGACCATATTTCATTTGTATCTTGTTCTTCATTTTATTTATCTATGCTTGTAAATTGTTTATTATATTTTCTGCAGATGCGCTGTCCTACAGAGTCATCCCAATCAATCTAAAATGATCAGTTCTTTCCAAATAAAATTATTCAAGTTATCTAGGGAAATTGTTTTTACATGGCTATATATATATATACACACACACACACACACACACACACACACAAACAAACACACACACACAGACACACAGACACACAGACACACACACACAGCAGAATAAGGAAATATCGCAATGTTAGATTTTTCCAATATGGTGCAGCCCTGGAATTAATAGATGACTACATCAACATTCAATATACTTGATGAAAAACAATTACATTTAGCAGATGCATTTGTTCAATTGAGGAGGCATTCAGCAATTCAACAAGAAGAGGCAATACATACAAGTGCTATTTATCAGACCCCCTAGTTTTCTCAGGATCGCTGAATTCAAGGCAAAAATCAACAAGTCGCAAATTTTCGCGATCCTGCAGAATTCTTAATTAAAGGCAAAATAATTGCAAAATATGTAAATAATTTCATAAAACATTCAATTTCAAACCATATAATCAAATTATATTTATTTTGTTTGCAATTAATTGTTTTACATGACTTATAGACGTTGCATACGCAGCACACGTGATGTGGGATGCTATTTGTGTTTTACATGTATGGCTGGTATTATGATCGCCGTAAATCCATAAATGTTTTCGTTTAACGATTTTCCTGCAGTTAACAAGAGAAAATGCTTCCCTGCCATTGACGAGTTTTACGGCAATCCATGTTTTAGGTGTATTACTATTATTACTTTAGGAGTTATACAACCTTCCTTTGGCTTAATCCCTACTGTTTTAGATCTGTTTTACATCTTGTCTTGACAAGAGACCAAAATAAAGAAGCTTTATTTTTATGATGTATCATTGTGTCAGATTGCACACCTAAACATAGCAGGCTACCTAATATGGTAAATAATAATTATTTATATATATATTTATATATATTTTTTTATAAATCACAAAATTGTCCGCAAATTACTGGGAGTTACCACCACAAAATCAGTAATTTTAATTCATGAATCATGAAATCATGAAAAACTGGGGGGTCTGATTTATTCAAAGTAGCTTGTATGTGCTCAGAGAGTGTAGTGCTAGAGTAGGAGTTTTTGTAAACATGTCAACCTGTGTTCTGTCAGCTTATTATAGGTGCATATACCGGGTTTTCCTGCATAGAGAATTACAAGACTGCCACCTCCACCTTTTTACACAAATCAGGCAGGCGGTCATGACTACCGACAGACCCAGAGTGACGCTCAAGCACTGGTTGTGTCTTTAGACAATATTTCACTTTCTAAGATTGCTAAATATTTTTGTATCAAGCAGCAAGAATTTGATGATCAGAATACCCCATCCGCCTTATTCTGAGCCAGGAAAAAACAGGATTTAGCAATGCTTTTTTTTTTTTTTTTTTTTTTTACAAACACTTTATATTTTCCCAATACAAAGTCCCAAAATGGCAAGCAATATAACGTACACTTAGAAACACCCTTAAAATACAAACATCGCTGATATAAAGTGAATAAAGGGGAGTCATTTCCAGTGTAATACTCTACTCTTTTACAAGAGCTACTTTACTCAGACTTTGAGTAGTGCTTTTTACTCTACTTCAGTGTTTCTCAATCCTCACGCTCCACTGATCTGCGTATATTACATGTCTCTCTTATTAAACCCATTTAGATGACCAGATCTTTAGAAGAGCTCTAAACGGTGTTCTCACTGACACATCCACTACGCAGTGTGCATTCTTCCCTTGAGTTCAAGAAACCCTTATTCACCATTAAACATTCATTCACGCATCTACACAACAGCACTGCCAGCTGTCTTACTAGAGAAGACAGACATCATATTCCTACATGAATACAATATAAATTCATATTTCACACACTGAAATGCTATAGGAATGAAACATATACACTCCCTTCACACTGATATCATGACAGAATATCCTGTAGAGTTCACTTCACAGGGCAAGCACTAAGATTGAGAAACACTACTTGCACTACATTCTTGGGCAGGTAATGGCAAATACTTTAAATACTTCAGTAGTCTGAAGAGGCGAACACTCACCTGGCGGCTCCATGTGGATGTAGGGGAACTGAGCCTGATAGACCTGAGAGAAGTAGAGAATGGAGAGTGTTCAGTCAACAGAAGGACACTGCTGTCTCTGCCGAATATCATCTCATCATTCGTTCAGTTTTCTGTTCATTACTGTGAAGCATTGGCGAGGATACATAAGGCCCACTCACACACACACACACACACACAAACACACAGACACACACACAGACACACACACAGACACACACACAGACA